>JABXNX010000439.1:0-17218 GCA_014843695.1 Archivesica marissinica | reverse complement strand
TTTTAGATTATTGGAAGATAGTACAATGACACAGACAGAGACCCATTCCAGAGTCTCCTCTGGTTCTTTTACGTACACGGTGTAAAGCACCGACACGAGACCTCGGTTTTAAGTCCCATCTGAAAGACTGTTAATTTTATTTGGGTCAGACGGGGGATCGAACCTGCGATCCTGAGTAATTAAATGTAATATGGCTTGTTTTGTTTTGTGTGTCTGGGTTTAGCGCCATGCCAACAGCTTAGGGCATATGGCGATTCTCCAGCTATTACTGGCAGAGGAAGCCCCTAGGTGCCCCTCCGAGCAGTATTTAATGCACGGGCGGATACCCGGGTAGAACCGTGACAGACCTTTCACAAGCCAGCATAGTTACGTCACTAGAAAGAATTAGACACCATCAGTGGGAATCGAACCTTAGTATGGCTCGTCTCAGAGATGTCACCCTAACGTGACCTAGCCATTCCTCCAATCTCAAAATTAGTCATCAGTGGTAGCGCGTTCGCTTCAGGTGCGAAAAGGCCCGGAGTTCGAGCCACACTGGAGCCGTTACGATTGTGCCCTTAGGCAAGGCATTTAAATTCCACGTTGCTTCTTCCCTCTCCTCGTGGCGATGGATTCTATCACGAATGAGGTCTCGAGTGATTAATATATGTTGTAAGAACTTGTTTCGCAATCGAGCTAAAATAAATGTGTACGAACTAGTCAGTCTAACGCTTTCTCATTTGTTTTAGTTCTGAATGAATAATTAACCCTTTCAACACCACATACCTCTAAATAGGCTTACAAAAAGTGTAGATCCAGATGAGCCGGCTCGTGACGAGCCGTCTCATCAGGATCTGCACTTTTTGCCAGTGATATGACTATTTTTAAACATAATTACCCATTTTGATAAATAAACTTGTCCAATTGTGATTTTCTGATTCATTTATTGGTTTATGAATATCATGGACCAGTCCATGTCAGTTACTTGGTGTTGAATGGGTTAACTAATCACGTTACTGGAGATTTGAGGTTTAGAATCTTGAGGTCCAGCCTATTTATGTCTATACAACAAAGTGTATACAGTCAAATCTGTGTTGGTGGTCACCTCCATTAAGCAGCCAACCTGTATTAAGCAGCCAGTTTCAAGATTCCCTATATGTTGTTTTACTATATATTTGACCTCTATTAAGCAGCCACCTGTGCTAAGCAGCCACTTTCTCTGATTCCCTTGGCTGGCTGCTTAAGACAGGTTTGACTGTACTCGTATCTACTCAGATTTCAGAAGAAAAATACGAGATACCCGCGATGATCATGGTGGCAGACCATTTAGTATTGTTCTTACACAGCTCAACGGTAGCACAGTATACCAGCTCACTGTTCTGTCTGGGAACAGCCGAGACAATTCTTCGCGCACACCCGGCATTGTCAACTTTACAACAAACGGTAATTACAAAGAAAATAGTTGTTAAAGGCCTGCAGGTTGACCTATATTTGACCTTAAACACACGAGGAATAGCGGTACAAATCTGACGGTCGACGCACTAAACACACGAGGAATAGCGGTACAAATCTGACGGTCGACGCACATCGTATTTGCCACATGCGAGGCCCTGCATGGTATACATCTAATACATGAGCACCACTTATATCTATTATGACCCACGTACATATCAGAGGTTATAAATTGCTGAAATTGAAGTTCTGTATTTTTATAGTACTTACAACTGGTATAAACAATTCAACTCCACTTATGGCCCAAATAAGGCTGGTTGCGCGCGCGGGTTAGGCAGCCAGTTGCTGCATTGCTGTACCACACATTCAGGCATCAGTTCCCTCTTATGCCCAGTACAGTCTCCTTTTCTAGCCGCTACTTTTCTCTCTATATATCTGACATCTTTCCATGCGCCACAATTATATAGCATTGCCCAAAACCTCCTGTATAGAAGCTTTCTCTCATGTGAATTTAGATTATGCGGTGGACGATTATTAGCAGGCCACCAAAGTTGTTTGTTCTGTTCATTTATTATGCAAGGGGAACACAAGCACAGTGGACACTCAGCAACACCTTCAGCATGCTGAGGCATAGGGGGAGGTACGTAAGCAGCCTCTGCAACGGGCATGGCCTGCAGTTTGACCCCGTCCAATTGTAAAGATTTAAAGGCCTGCAGTTTGACCCCGTTCAATTGTAAAGATTTATACTTTACTACCTGTTCCCTGTGATTAGTGGCTTGTATCAACAATGTAGCAGTACATTCAGTATAATTTGGCGTATGTAGGTATTTTAAAATACCTACATACGCCAAATTATACGAATGTACTGCTACATTGTTGATACAAGCTACTTAAAATACCTACATACGCCAAATTATACCGAATGTACTGCTACATTGTTGATACAAGCCACTAATCACATGGAACAGGTAGTAAAGTATAAATCTTTACAATTGGACGGGGTCAAACTGCAGGCCTTTAAATGAACTTTTTCAGTTTTTATTCTTCAAATTGAAAACAATAATAGTATCCATATGCCAAAGTTATTTTTAGCTTTTTTAGTAAACAACAATTTGTTATATAAGAAATAATAAGTACCAACCGTGGTATATCGCAGAATAACCCGAGTTTGAAGTTCTTATGCGTAGAAATATATCACGAAGGCCGAATGCCTTCTTATGCGTAGAAATATAGGCCTTCGTGATATATTTCTACGCATAAGAACTTCAAACTCGGGTTATTCTGCAGACCTTCGTGATATATTTCTACGCATAAGAACTTCAAACTCGGGTTATTCTGCAGGTCTTCGTGATATATTTCTATGCATAAGAACTTCAAACTCGGGTTATTCTGCGATATACCTTCGTGATATATTTCTACGCATAAGAACTTCAAACTCGGGTTATTCTGCGATATACCACGGTTGATACTTATTATTTCGATTCTAACACGACTTACTTCGAATAATTTTAGACTAGAATCAAGGAGTATTTTCTTCAAACGCTGTGCTACACCGCTGCATTTGGCTTTCGAAATGTCCTCCCGCGTAAGGGGTGATGACGTTATTTGTTATGGAAAATATCAATCTAGTGCATAAATGAACATAAGTTGTAACTGATCAATAATTTTATTTATTTTGTCAAATAAAACTGTACAGAATAGTAACTGAAACGTTGCTTAACAGAAAAACAAGACGGACAAGAGATTCTCTGATTCTAAAAATAGCTCACTTCCGCGAATTCCCACGGTAGTATTTAAAAACATCAGGTGACTTTCATTCATAAAACTTTACACGCATTGTATAAATGGAATAGCCAAAACACGGTGCGCGCAGCATAGTTCAAGGTAGGTATATCGCAGAATAACCCGAGGTAGATTTTACTCTACAAGTATGTATGTTATTAGCTGGGTCGTGTTAGAATTTACAATATTATTTTACAGTTATTGTTGATTTGAGTAATATATTTTGTATATATCGATAAAGTTGGATAATTTTTAAACAGTGATATCATAGCAAATTCCCAACCCAATTCTGGTATATCTGACATGGGAACGGTGGTATATCTGACATGGGACCGGTGGTATATCTGACATGGGAACGGTGGTATATCTGACATGGGAACGGCGGTATATCTGACATGGGAACGGTGGTATATCTGACATGGGAACGGCGGTATATCTGACATGGGAACGGCGGTATATCTGACATGGGAACGGCGGTATATCTGACATGGGAACGGCGGTATATCTGACATGGGAACGGCGGTATATCTGCCATGGGAACTGTGGTATATCTGACATGGGAACGGCGGTATATCTGACATGGGAACGGCGGTATATCTGACATGGGAACGGCGGTATTTGTTGTGGGAACGGGGTATATCTGACATGGGAACGGCGGTATATCTGACATGGGAACGGCGGTATATCTGACATGGGAACGGTGGTATATCTGACATGGGAACGGCGGTATATCTGACATGGGAACGGCGGTATATCTGACATGGGAACGGCGGTATATCTGACATGGGAACGGCGGTATATCTGACATGGGAACGGCGGTATATTGACATGGGAACGGGGTATATCTGACATGGGAACGGCTGTATATCTGACATGGGAACGGTGGTATATCTGACATGGGAACGGCGGTATATCTGACATGGGAACGGCGGTATATCTGACTTGGGAACTGTGGTATATCTGACATGGGAACGGCGGTATATCTGACATGGGAACGGTGGTATATCTGACTGGGAACGGCGGTATATCTGACATGGGAACTGTGATATATCTGACATGGGAACGGCGGTATATCTGACATGGGAACGGCGGTATATCTGACATGGGAACGGTGGTATATCTGAAATGGGAACTCTAGTATATCTGACATGGGAATTGTGGTATATCTGACATGGGAACGGGTTTTGTGGGGGCGGTATATTGGGGGGCGGTATATCTGACATGGGAACGGCGGTATATCTGACATGGGAACGGTGGTATATCTGACATGGGAACGGCGGTATATCTGACATGGGAATGGTGGTATATCTGACATGGGAACGGCGGTATATCTGACATGGGAACGGCGGTATATCTGACATGGGAACGGCGGTATATCTGATATGGGAACGGTGGTATATCTGACATGGGAACGGCGGTATATCTGACATGGGAACGGTGGTATATCTGACATGGGAACTGTGGTATATCTGACATGGGAACGGCGGTATATCTGACATGGGAACGGTGGTATATCTGACTGGGAACTGTAGTATATCTGACATGGGAACTGTGGTATATCTGACATGGGAACGGCGGTATATCTGACATGGGAACGGCGGTATATCTGACATGGGAACGGCGGTATATCTGACATGGGAACGGCGGTATATCTGATTGGGAACGTGGTATATCTGACATGGGAACGGCGGTTGTGGGGTGGTATATCTGACATGGGAACGGCGGTATATCTGACATGGGAACGGTGGTATATCTGACATGGGAACGGCAGTATATCTGACATGGGAATGGTGGTATATCTGACATGGGAACGGCGGTATATCTGACATGGGAACGGCGGTATATCTGACATGGGAACGGCGGTATATCTGATATGGGAACAGTGGTATATCTGACATGGGAACGGCGGTATATCTGACATGGGAACGGTGGTATATCTGACATGGGAACTGTAGTATATCTGACATGGGAACTGTGGTATATCTGACATGGGAACAGTGGTATATCTGACATGGGAACGGCGGTATATCTGACATGGGAACGGCGGTATATCTGACATGGGAACGGCGGTATATCTGATATGGGAACGGCGGTATATCTGACATGGGAACTGTGGTATATCTGACATGGGAACGGCGGTATATCTGACATGGGAACGGCGGTATATCTGACATGGGAACGGCGGTATATCTGACATGGGAACGGCGGTATATCTGACATGGGAACTGTGGTATATCTGACATGGGAACGGCGGTATATCTGACATGGGAACGGTGTTATATCTGACATGGGAACGGCGGTATATCTGACATGGGAACGGTGGTATATCTGACATGGGAACGGCGGTATATCTGACATGGGAACGGCGGTATATCTGACATGGGAACGGCGGTATATCTGACATGGGAACGGCGGTATATCTGACATGGGAACGGTGGTATATCTGACATGGGAACGGTGGTATATCTGACATGGGAACGGCGGTATATCTGACATGGGAACGGCGGTATATCTGACATGGGAACGGCGGTATATCTGATATGGGAACAGTGGTATATCTGACATGGGAACGGCGGTATATCTGACATGGGAACGGCGGTATATCTGACTTGGGAACTGTGGTATATCTGACATGGGAACGGCGGTATATCTGACATGGGAACGGTGTTATATCTGACTTGGGAACGGCGGTATATCTGACATGGGAACTGTGATATATCTGACATGGGAACGGAGGTATATCTGACATGGGAACGGCGGTATATCTGACATCGGAACGGTGGTATATCTGAAATGGGAACTCTAGTATATCTGACATGGGAATTGTGGTATATCTGACATGGGAACGGCAGTATATCTGACATGGGAATGGTGGTATATCTGACATGGGAACGGCGGTATATCTGACATGGGAACGGCGGTATATCTGACATGGGAACGGTGGTATATCTGATATGGGAACGGTGGTATATCTGACATGGGAACGGTGGTATATCTGACATGGGAACGGTGATATATCTGACATGGGAACTGTAGTATATCTGACATGGGAACAGTAGTATATCTGACATGGGAACAACGGTATATCTGACATGGGAACGGCGGTATATCTGACATGGGAACGGCGGTATATCTGATATGGGAACGGCGGTATATCTGACTTGGGAACTGTGGTATATCTGACATGGGAACGGCGGTATATCTGACATTGGAACGGCGGTATATCTGACTTGGGAACGGCGGTATATCTGACATGGGAACTGTGGTATATCTGACATGGGAACGGCGATATATCTAACATGAGAACGGCGGTATATCTGACATTGGAACGGCGGTATATCTGACTTGGGAACGGCGGTATATCTGACATGGGAACTGTGGTATATCTGACATGGGAACGGCGGTATATCTGACATGATAACGGCGGTATATCTGACATGGGAACTCTAGTATATCTGACATGGGAACGGCGGTATATCTGACATGGGAACGGTGGTATATCTGACATGGGAACGGTGGTATATCTGACATGGGAACGGCGGTATATCTGACATGGGAACGGCGGTATATCTGATATGGGAACAGTGGTATATATGACATGGGAACGGCGGTATATCTGACATGGGAACAGTAGTATATCTGACATGGGAACGGCGGTATATCTGACATGGGAACGGCGGTATATCTGACATGGGAACGGCGGTATATCTGACATAGGAACGGCGGTATATCTGACTTGGGAACTGTGATATATCTGACATGGGAACGGTGGTATATCTGACATGGGAACGGCGGTATATCTGACATGGGAACGGCGGTATATCTGACATTGGAACGGCGGTATATCTGACATGGGAACGGCGGTATATCTGATATGGGAACAGTGGTATATCTGACATGGGAACGGCGGTATATCTGACATGGGAACGGCGGTATATCTGACTTGGAACTGTGGTATATCTGACTTGGGAACTGTGGTATATCTGACATGGGAACGGCGGTATATCTGACATGGGAACGGTGTTATATCTGACTTGGGAACGGCGGTATATCTGACATGGGAACTGTGATATATCTGACATGGGAACGGAGGTATATCTGACATGGGAACGGCGGTATATCTGACATGGGAACGGTGGTATATCTGAAATGGGAACTCTAGTATATCTGACATGGGAATTGTGGTATATCTGACATGGGAACGGCAGTATATCTGACATGGGAATGGTGGTATATCTGACATGGGAACGGCGGTATATCTGACATGGGAACGGCGGTATATCTGACATGGGAACGGCGGTATATCTGATATGGGAACAGTGGTATATCTGACATGGGAACGGCGGTATATCGGACATGGGAACGGTGATATATCTGACATGGGAACTGTAGTATATCTGACATGGGAACGGTAGTATATCTGACATGGGAACAACGGTATATCTGACATGGGAACGGCGGTATATCTGACATGGGAACGGCGGTATATCTGACTTGGGAACTGTGGTATATCTGACATGGGAACGGCGGTATATCTGACATTGGAACGGCGGTATATCTGACTTGGGAACGGCGGTATATCTGACATGGAACTGTGGTATATCTGACATGGGAACGGCGGTATATCTAACATGAGAACGGCGGTATATCTGACTTGGGAACGGCGGTATATCTGACATGGGAACTGTGGTATATCTGACATGGGAACGGCGGTATATCTGACATGATAACGGCGGTATATCTGACATGGGAACTCTAGTATATCTGACATGGGAACGGCGGTATATCTGACATGGGAACGGTGGTATATCTGACATGGGAACGGTGGTATATCTGACATGGGAACGGCGGTATATCTGACATGGGACCGGCGGTATATCTGACATGGGAACGGCGGTATATCTGACATGGGAACGGTGGTATATCTGACATGGGAACGGTGATTTCTGACATGGGAACGGCGGTATATCTGACATGGGAACGGCGGTATATCTGACATGGGAATTGGTATATCTGACATGGGAATGGCGGTATATCTGACATGGGAACGGCGGTATATCTGACATGGGAACGGCGGTATATCTGACATGGGAACGGTGGTATATCTGACATGGGAACGGCGGTATATCTGACATGGGAACGGCTGTATATCTGACATGGGAACGGTGGTATATTTGACATGGGAACGGCGGTATATCTGACATGGGAACGGCGGTATATCTGACATGGGAACGGCGGTATATCTGACATGGGAACGGTGGTATATCTGACATGGGAACGGCGGTATATCTGACATGGGAACGGCGGTATATCTGACATGGGAACGGTGGTATATCTGACATGGGAACGGCGGTATATCTGACATGGGAACGGCGGTATATCTGACATGGGAACGGCGGTATATCTGACTTGGGAATTTGTTTTGTTATGGACAGAACTAAGGACACAATTCCTTGTTTTGTTATGGACATATTTAAGGACACAATTCCTTGTTTTGCTATGGACAGAACTAAGGACACAATTCCTTGTTTTGTTATGGACAGAACTAATGACACAATTCCTTGTTTTGCTATGGACAGAACTAATGACACAATTCCTTGTTTTGCTATGGACAGAACTAATGACACAATTCCTTGTTTTGTTATGGACAGAACTAATGACACAATTCCTTGTTTTGTTATGGACAGAACTAAGACACAATTCCTTGTTTTGTTATGGACAGAACTAAGACACAATTCCTTGTTTTGCTATGGACAGAACTAAGGACACAATTCCATGTTTTGTTATGGACAGAACTAATGACACAAATCCTTGTTTTGCTATGGACAGAACTAAGGACATAATTCCTTATTTTGTTATGGACAGAACTAGGGACACAATTCCTTATTTTGTTATGGACAGAACTGATGACACAATTCCGTATTTTGTTATTGACAGAACTAATGACACAATTCCTTATTTTGTTATGGATAGAACTAAGACACAATTCCTTGTTTTGTTATGGACAGAACTAAGACACAATTCCTTGTTTTTTGTTATGGACAGAACTAAGACACAATTCCTTGTTTTGTTATGAACAGAACTAAGACACAACTCCTTGTTTTGATATGGACAGAACTATGGACACAATTCCTTGTTTTGCTATGGACAGAACTAAGACACAATTCCTTGTTTTGCTATGGACAGAACTAAGACACAATTCCTTGTTTTGCTATGGACAGAACTAATGACACAATTCCTTGTTTTGCTATGGACAGAACTAATGACACAATTCCTTGTTTTGCTATGGACAGAACTAAGGACACAATTCCTTGTTTTGCTATGGACAGAACTAATGACACAATTCCTTGATTTGCTATGGACATATTGTACATAACATATGTTTTATTGTCTAACTAATATTGTGAACAGCTATGCAACACACGACAACGGAAATATATTAATTTAGTCCTTGTATTTTAAAAATCCAGCGACAACTCTACAATATTGTTTCGTCAAATGACAACAGAACTATATTAATTTAGTTCGTTTACTTTAAAATACCAACGACGACTCTATTGTTTCGTCATCTTTTATTTTACAAACATCAATGACGATATCTTCTTACGTCAAAGGATAACAGAAATAATTATATTAATTTAGCATTTAATAAAATAAATAATATGTTATGCTTTACAGGAAAGCCCGAACCCGATCCAGCCTTTCCCGTGAATACAACATACAAACCCCGACTGGGTGGCAGTGTCACCTTCATAATGCACAGTAGGGGCCACCCTCCACCGAGTTTTCAATGGTGGCACAACGGTGTTCGAATCAACAGCACGGACGACCATTACAACACCTCCGTCACTAATACAAATATCGAAGTTGATGAGTTTGGGCTATACCTGCTAAATATGACAAATATGGTGGGCGTGTATACTCAAGTCTATAACATGCTGGCCGATGGTAATTAGCATTCCCTTATGCCCAACACCTCCGATAGCTCAAGAATATGTGTTACGTTGTGAGTGAATGTTACAATAGCATCAAACTACAACACGATGCTATTACAACATTCACCACCAACACACACATGTTCCCAACTTCGGAAAGAAGAACACAAACTCCAAACTATTTTTTGGTATAAGCCTTGTGGGTACCAGTCTGTTTATTCATTTTCCAATTTTCATATCGATCAATACATTTATGCAATGCAAAACATCATAAATATAGACAACCCTCATATTTTCAAAATTCAATAACTCAATGTACTTAACATTGACTTTCATAACACTAATGTATTAAACCTTATAATAATGACCACTATGCCATTATACACTATGGAATATGTACAATTAAATTTCCATATTTACTATAAATGAAACAAGCTTTAGAGCCAGAAACATAAAAAAAATTAATCCTATACGTCGTTACCGGTCTGTAACTCTAGGCTGAATGTACTTTACACGCTAAAATACACGCACGAAATTTTCTAAATTTCAAATACTAACGACACCTATCGGAGCTTATGAACCAAGGGAAATCAATTTTTGTTTAATTCGTAAACTTAAACGACAAAAATTACATTTATTTTCATTAAAATCGATGTACGTGGATGAAAGGAACAGTATATATACTACGTATGATTTCTGTCCTCATGCGACATGATAAACTCACGTGTAATTGTTCTAACATGTATAATATATGCAGTGTGTATTTTGAGGCCCGACAGATTAATTTTATAACATAACTTTATGGGCGTTTATATATACCGCATTGATCTTAACAATTAATTGATTATCGATAACTCAATTTGAATAATATTGACAGGTAATATAACAGTATCACCCTTGCATTGCTGTAAGTTCGTTCACCTGCGTGTGTGTTTTACGTTTATCTATCGTCGCTACCGGTTGCCCATATGAACGACGCCTCCTGAAGAGATTAGTCATTTTAGATTTGTGGAGGATAGTGCAATGATACAGAGACCCATTCCAGAGTCTTCTCTGATTCTTTTACGTGCACGGTGTAAAGCACCGACACGAGACGTCGGTTTAAAGTCCCTTCCGAAAGACTGTTAATTTTATTAGGGTCAGACGGGGGATCGAACCTGCGATCCCTGAATTCCCAGTCCAGCCGTCGTTCACCTGCCAGGCTTTTCCGTAGTGTAGATCAGATCATCCCAATGCCGTTAACATCTGATACGAATATTCGGATTTAGCAGTTAGTTTGGTAGATTGAGAGTTTACTGGTTCGTTAAATTGCTAAGTTATTGAAACCAGCAAGCACTTAATCTATTCCTTGAAGTATTGCCTAGTTTTAGTGTTGGGCTTTCGTACATCAGTTAACATTTATATCCACCATACCGAACATATTGCTATATTACTCAACATCACAAATCACCCCATAACCCGAATTTGCATCGTAAATACATTTAAGAAACAATATATTTCACATAAGAGAATCGGGTCATGAACAATTGCCAAATGCATCTAAGGTTTGTTCTATTTAATTTATTTAAAATGGTGTGTCCTTCGAGTCTCTATTGGTCTGCCAACATGAATGCACAGAGGCTTGAACACGATATGTACACATTGTGTTTAAGTTTGATGTTATGATATATTTCGGGTTTTACGCCTGCATCAGCACAATTTTGGGCTATATCGCCGGCGGGCAGTTTACCTAACAACACCTTTCCTGGGCAGGCTCCAGCGGTTAACCAGTAATTGGGTGCACCAACCTCCGTACGAAACTGCCAACTTTTTCATATACATGAGACACGGGTTGAGCGGGGCTCGAACCCGTGACCATCAGTGATGATAGGTTACAGTGGTATACAAGTCAGCGACCTTAACAACTCGACCACGGAGGCGGACCTTTTTATAAATAATCATGTACATGCTGGAATGTAAATATGCTTAAGCTAACCACCGTCATTACATGCTGCAAGCCAGCTGGATAGCTTCCTCACATCAAATAATCCGACACCGGCAGTGGGATTCGAACCTATGGTGGGGAGGGGTACGTTATCTGAAACTACTCGACCACGGAGGCCTCCACGGCACCGAGATATGATGAGAATTCTGAAATACAATCAATTGTAACCCATCCAGTATGATTTCCAAACCAAACAAATGCAAGATTAAGTTAAAAAAGTGTAATTTCCAGGTCCTCCGGCACCCGTGTCACACCTGAGTGTTGCTGATGTCAACCTGCTCAGTGCACATCTCAACTTCACTACAGGATACAACTACAACAACACACAGACATTTATCATACACAGATACGAAGATGGGAAGATCACAGGTAAAATAAAAACGACTGATGGTTTCCCTAAAATAGTACACATAACAGTATATTGCAATACGCTGTGGTTCAAATTAATTAGCGATTTTTTAACAATGAGAAAAATCGGTCAGTTACGGCCCCTGAATACTCCCTAGTAGTAGGTATGTCCTATTAAGTGTTTTCCTCTGTTTTTATCGTTGTATCCTTTGCACAACATGCTAACATTTTTATTCTACAATCGCTTCTTGTGATTATTAAATTACTATATCTCGACAGATCTCCTACAATATATGAATGGGTACTTATTTGTAAAACAATGTTCAGTTAATCACATTATTCATACCGCAACATCTGGTTACGGAACAACAGTAAAAACAAAGGATTCCAACTAAAAGGACCTATTTACATTTTGGAATAAATCAGACTTTATCTGCCAAGGGAGATAATAGAAAATTAGATTTGTCTCTCGTTGCGACAACTTTTCTTGAAATTGGTGAACCTCATTTTGAACAGAAATATAACTTTAATACGAGATGAAAATAATGTCCTTTAAAGACAGTTTGTCTGATGTCTTTATTCCGAGGTGTTCCTTTAAGAACATATTTGACTATACATGTTATATGTAAAACGGTTTCATTTGTTGTATCATGGGTGTACAGGTTTTCGGATCTGTTTGTCGGTGAATAGATTCAGTCAAATTCAGTCTCTTTTTAAATATAACTCGGATTGCATAGCATCTTTTAAAATAAAACTACAATTTCACTGACATGTGTATTCAACATAGCGTCAAAATCGCACCTGTTTTCGGAAAGCCAATCAAATTTTATGTAACAGAAATGTGTTTCTTTGTATTTTACACGACTGGCAAGTGACATTGCACAGTAAACAATGAGCGTTCATCCGTTACAAAATCAATCGCAGCTTTCTTTATATATACCTCTGCTTAAGGATAGTATAGTTCACGGATATGTAGTCTAGTGGTTAACACGCTGGGCTGACAATCCATGGATCACAGGTTCGATCCCCTGTCTGACCCTAATACAATTAACAGTCTTCCAGATGGGACTTTAAACCGAGGTCTGGTGTCGGTGTTGTACACCGTGCACGTAAAAGAACCAGAGGAGACTCTGGAATGGGTCTCTGTCTGTAACATTGAACAATCCGCCAAAAATTTAAAATGACTGATCTCTTCAGGAGGTGTCGCTCATATGGGCAACCGGTAGCGACGATAAATAAACGTAAAACACACACACTTTATATATACCTCTGCTTAAGGATATCATAGTTCACTTATTTTATCTAGTGGTTAACACGCTGGGCTGACAATCCAGGGATCGCAGGTTCGATCCAACGTCTGACCCTAATACAATTAACAGTCTTTCAGATGGGACTTTAAACCGAGGTCTGGTGTCGGTGTTGTACACCGTGCACGTAAAAGAACCAGAGGAGATTATGGAATGGGTCTCTGTCTGTATCATTGAACTATCCTCCAAACATCTAAAATGACTGATCTCTTCAGGAGGTGTCGCTCATATGGGCAACCGGTAGCGACGATAAATAAATGTAAAACACACACGGGGTTTTAGCGCACACGTGAATAGAATTAATAAAAACATCACCATTTACATATTTCCGAAATATATTAAAATATTGAAAATATATTTCTCCGTAGCCCAGTGGTTAAGGCGTCCGCCTACGGAGCGGGAGGTCGAAAGTTCGAATCTCGTCATGGGTTCGTTCTGATATGGCCGGTTGGTGAGCCGCCAGCTAGTTAAATAATGGTTACCGATTGCCTACGAGCCTGACGTCTGGCACACAAGCATAGGATTCGGGAAGTACTGATGTTCATAAAAAAGAGGTGTCTCATAAGTCAGAAATGGCTGGCCCTTTAAATAGGGGTGACACTATAATAAACAAACACTTTACTTTACTTTAGTTTTATAATGTGGATATGTATCAGTTCGCAGTTCTAGCGTGCATCACATAAACCAAACACCTGTTACTAACAGTCATAATCAAATTCGAAAATAAGGTGGTGAACGAAAACAGGGCGATTGACGATAAATACCAAATCTACAACTATTATAAATATATTGTTTTATAGTGTCTCTATTGCATGTATAGGCACTATTTTAACTTTTTGCACACTAACGGTGAACCCAACCGTCAAGCATGTCCTGCATTTTCATTAGAAGTGTGTCGTTACGAGGAATTTAATTAACGTAACGACACACTTCTAATGAAATTCCATGACATATTTCTAGAGATTTCAGTAACAAATAATAAAAAAAACACATTAATTGTCGTCTGCTACAATTATTTGAACTATTTATAGTTTTAATTTACCCAGCATGCAATGAGCTATAAAAGTACTCTTTATAGATCTTAAAGAATGCAAAGACTTGACAAGTGGCAGGGGTGGCGATCCATTCACATGCTTTCTGGACAACCTACAACAAGACACACTGTATAATGTGACTGTGGCGTCAACAAACAGCCACGGAGAATCAAAGTCTACTTCAGATTTCGTCGTATTTTCAACATCTGGTACTTATAAAGTTGTATCTGGGTCGGTCACTTTCATTATGCCATGGACTAAAAACCAGGGATGACGAATCGATGTTTTGTTTTAGGGCTTAAATAAAGTCTGACCAACATGTCGTATGGTGACTCTCCAGTTATGATTGGTGGAGGAAGACATCGGGTGCTCCTCAGAGCAGTATTTCAGACAGGGATATGCACTCGGTAGAACCACCAACCTTCCGCCAGCAAGTTGGATATCTTCATTATTTGAAGGAATCCGTCACAACAGTCGAAGTACACTATTATGTTATGTTATATTTCGGGTTTTACGCCTGCATCAGCACCATTTTGGGCTATGTCACCGGTGGGCAGTTTACCTAACAACACCTTTCCTGGGCAGGCTCCAACGGTTAACCAGTACTTGGGTGTACCAACCTCCGTAAGAAACTGCCAACTTTTTCATATAAATGAGACACGGCCTGAGCGGGGCTCGAACCCGTGACCATCAGTTATGTTATGTTATATTTCGGGTTTTACGCCTGCATCAGCACCATTTTGGGCTATATCGCCGACGGGCAGTTTACCTAACAACACCTTTCCTGGGCAGGCTTCAGCGGTTAACCAGTACTTGGGTGCACCAACCTCCGTAAGAAACTGCCAACTTTTTCATATAAATGAGACACGGGTTGAGCGGGGCTCGAACCCGTGACCATCAGTGATGATAGGTTACAGTGGTATACAAGTCAGCGACCTTAACCACTCGACCACAGGCGGACCGAATTACAATATACAACGTTATATAGCGAGCTTTACCACTTGGCCACGACGAACTCCAAACAATCTAGACACAATCGAAACCGGGTTGTTTAAGCAGAATACATGGAACGCTCTAACCAGCTCAGCCACATCAACCCACGGAGCATGTCCAATAACCACTCTTATATAAGTGTAATATTGCATAACACATATTTCACTCTACCAATTTCTATATATCATGAACAGGTTGCAGGCCGAGCAAGAACATACCCAAATGAGAGGACAATCATAAGCTATACAGCTTTCTGTCCAATTCCTTATATCAGTTGTTGTAAATAATCATGTATTGACAGAAAATAAATATGTTTAAACTAACATACCCAAATCAAACTAAGAAGTCTACATCTCAACCACGTCTTTGATAATTTGTTACTGATATTCTTGTAGAAGAACCAAAGCCAGACCCAGACAGACCTACAAATTCTTCATTCAGACCACGTCTTGGAGGAGCTGTTACTCTGAGAATAAATGCCATCGGGCATCCGCCACCACATTTCGAATGGTGGCACAATTCCAAGCAACTGAA
The DNA here is from genome assembly GCA_014843695.1 of Archivesica marissinica. Taxonomy (NCBI): domain Eukaryota; kingdom Metazoa; phylum Mollusca; class Bivalvia; order Venerida; family Vesicomyidae; genus Archivesica; species Archivesica marissinica. Next base: position 870 of record JABXNX010000439.1, on the reverse strand, counting down.
CAGCAGCATAGATACACCACACACTAGTGTACTAAGCATAGATCACATGACAGTCGCCAAGTTTGGGAAATATACTCTTCTTATGATTAACAATGTTGGATTTTTTGCCAAATACTTCGAAATATTTGCTGACGGTAGGTATGTTTGGAAATATTTGCTAATGGTAGGTAGATTTGGAAATATTTGCTAATGGTAGGTAGATTTGGAAATCATTGCTGATGGTAGGTATGTTTGGAAATCATTGCTGATTGTAGGTATGTTTGGAAATAAATACTGATGGTAGGTAGATTTGGAAATCATTGCTGATGGTAGGTATATTTGGAAATCGTTGCTGACGGTAGGTATGTTTGGAAATCATTGCTGATGGTAGGTATGTTTGGAAATCATTGCTAATGGTAGGTAGATTTGGAAATCATTGCTGATGGTAGGTATGTTTGGAAATCATTGCTGATGGTAGGTAGTTTGGAAATCATTGCTGATGGTAGGTATGTTTGGAAATCATTGCTGATGGTAGGTAGACTATGGAAATCATTGCTGATGGTAGGTATGTTTGGAAATCATTGCTGATGGTAGGTAGACTATGGAAATCATTGCTGATGGTAGGTATGTTTGGAAATCATTGCTGATGGTAGGTAGACTATGGAAATCATTGCTGATGGTAGGTATGTTTGGAAATCATTGCTGATGGTAGGTAGACTATGGAAATCATTGCTGATGGTAGGTATGTTTGGAAATCATTGCTGATGGTAGGTAGACTATGGAAATCATTGCTGATGGTAGGTATGTTTGGAAATCATTTCTGATGGTAGGTAGACTATGGAAATCATTGCTGATGGTAGGTATGTTTGGAAATCATTGCTGATGGTAGGT
>JABXNX010000438.1:0-17225 GCA_014843695.1 Archivesica marissinica | reverse complement strand
ACATAGACATCTATGTTACACAGCACACACCTGTATTGTGCATATACATCTATGTTACACAGCACACACCTGTATTGTGCATATACATCTATATCTGTATCGTACATAGACATCTATGTCACACAGCACACACCTGAATTGCACATACACATCTGTGTTACACAGCACACACCTGTATTGTGCATACACATCTATGTCACACAGCACACACCTGTATTGTGCATATACATCTGTGTTACACAGCACACACCTGTATTGTGCATATACATCTGTGTCAGTGTATTGTGCATAGACATGTATGTTACACAGCACACACCTGTATTGTGCATATACATCTATATATGTATCGTACATAGACAGCTATGTCACACAGCACACACCTGTATTGTGCATATACATAATCTGTATCATACATAGACATCTATGTCACACAGCACACACCTGTATTGCAAATATACATCTGTGTTACACAGCACACACCTGTATTGTGCATATACATCTATATCTGTATCATACATAGACATCTATGTCACACAGCACACACCTGTATTGTGCATACACATCTATATCTGTATCTTACATAGACATCTATGTCACACAGCACACACCTGTATTGTGCATATACATCTGTGTTACACAGCACACACCTGTATTGTGCATATACATCTATATCTGTATCATACATAGACATCTATGTCACACAGCACACACCTGTATTGTGCATATACATCTATATCTGTATCGTACATATACATCTATGTTACACAGCACACACCTGTATTGTGCATACACATCTATATCTGTATCATACATAGACATCTATGTTACACAGCACACACCTGTATTGTGCATACACATCTATATCTGTATCATACATATACATCTATGTTACACAGCACACACCTGTATTGTGCAACACATCTATATCTGTATCATACATAGACATCTATGTCACACAGCACACACCTGTATTGTGCATATACATCTATATCTGTATCATACATAGACATCTATGTCACACAGCACACACCTGTATTGTGCATATACATCTGTGTTACACAGCACACACCTGTATTGTGCGTATACATCTGTGTTACACAGCACACACCTGTATTGCACATAGACATCTATGTCACACAGCACACACCTGTATTGTGCATACACATCTGTGTTACACAGCACACACCTGTATTGTGCATACACATCTGTGTTACACAGCACACACCTGTATTGCACATACACATCTGTGTTACACAGCACACACCTGTATTGTGCATACACATCTGTGTTACACAGCACACACCTATATTGTGCATACACATCTGTGTTACACAGCACACACTTGTATTGTGCATACACATATGTGTTACACAGCACACACCTGTATTGTGCATACACATCTGTGTTACACAGCACACACCTGTATTGTGCATACACATCTGTGTTACACAGCACACACCTGTATTGTGCATACACATCTGTGTCACACAGCACACACCTGTATTGTGCATACACATCTATGTCACACAGCACACACCTGTATTGTGCATACACATCTATGTTACACAGCACACACCTGTATTGTGCATACACATCTGTGTTACACAGCACACACCTGTATTGTGCATACACATCTATGTCACACAGCACACACCTGTATTGTGCATACACATCTATGTTACACAGCACACACCTGTATTGTGCATATACATCTATATCTGTATCGTACATAGACATCTATGTCACACAGCCCACACACCTGTATTGTGCATATACATCTATATCTGTATCGTACATAGACATCTATGTCACACAGCACACACCTGTATTGTGCATACATATCTGTGTTACACAGCACACACCTGTATTGTGCATATACATCTGTGTTACACAGCACACACCTGTATTGTGCATATACATCTGTATCATACATAGACATGTATGTCACACAGCACACACCTGTATTGTGCATATACATCTATATCTGTATCATACATAGACAGCTATGTCACACAGCACACACCTGTATTGTGCATATACATCTATATCTGTATCATACATAGACATCTATGTCACACAGCACACACCTGTATTGCAAATATACATCTGTGTTACACAGCACACACCTGTATTGTGCATATACATCTATATCTGTATCATACATAGACATCTATGTCACACAGCACACACCTGTATTGTGCATACACATCTATATTGTATTCATAGACATCTATGTCACACAGCACACACCTGTATTGTGCATATACATCTGTGTTACACAGCACACACCTGTATTGTGCATATACATCTATATCTGTATCATACATAGACATCTATGTCACACAGCACACACCTGTATTGTGCATATACATCTATATCTGTATCGTAGATATACATCTATGTTACACAGCACACACCTGTATTGTGCATACACATCTATATCTGTATCATACATAGACATCTATGTTACACAGCACACACCTGTATTGTGCATACACATCTATATCTGTATCATACATATACATCTATGTTACACAGCACACACCTGTATTGTGCATACACATCTATATCTGTATCATACATAGACATCTATGTCACACAGCACACACCTGTATTGTGCATATACATCTATATCTGTATCATACATAGACATCTATGTCACACAGCACACACCTGTATTGTGCATATACATCTGTGTTACACAGCACACACCTGTATTGTGCGTATACATCTGTGTTACACAGCACACACCTGTATTGCACATAGACATCTATGTCACACAGCACACACCTGTATTGTGCATACACATCTGTGTTACACAGCACACACCTGTATTGCAAATACACATCTGTGTTACACAGCACACACCTATATTGTGCATACACATCTGTGTTACACAGCACACACCTGTATTGCACATACACATCTGTGTTACACAGCACACACCTGTATTGTGCATACACATCTGTGTTACACAGCACACACCTATATTGTGCATACACATCTGTGTTACACAGCACACACCTGTATTGCACATACACATCTGTGTTACACAGCACACACCTGTATTGTGCATACACATCTGTGTTACACAGCACACACCTGTATTGTGCATACACATCTGTGTTACACAGCACACACCTGTATTGTGCATACACATCTGTGTTACACAGCACACACCTGTATTGTGCATACACATCTATGTCACACAGCACACACCTGTATTGTGCATACACATCTATGTCACACAGCACACACCTGTATTGTGCATACACATCTATGTTACACAGCACACACCTGTATTGTGCATACACATCTGTGTTACACAGCACACACCTGTATTGTGCATACACATCTATGTCACACAGCACACACCTGTATTGTGCATACACATCTATGTTACACAGCACACACCTGTATTGTGCATATACATCTATATCTGTATCGTACATAGACATCTATGTCACACAGCCCACACCTGTATTGTGCATATACATCTGTGTTACACAGCACACACCTGTATTGTGCATATACATCTATGTCACACAGCACACACCTGTATTGTGCATATACATCTATATCTGTATCGTACATAGACATCTATGTCACACAGCACACACCTGTATTGTGCATACACATCTGTGTTACACAGCACACACCTGTATTGTGCATATACATCTGTGTTACACAGCACACACCTGTATTGTGCATATACATCTGTATCATACATAGACATGTATGTCACACAGCACACACCTGTATTGTGCATATACATCTATATCTGTATCATACATAGACAGCTATGTCACACAGCACACACCTGTATTGTGCATATACATCTATATCTGTATCATACATAGACATGTATGTCACACAGCACACACCTGTATTGTGCATATACATCTATATCTGTATCATACATAGACATCTATGTCACACAGCACACACCTGTATTGTGCATATACATCTATGTTACACAGCACACACCTGTATTGTGCATATACATCTATATCTGTATCATACATACACATTTATGTTACACAGCACACACCTGTATTGTGCATACACATCTATATCTGTATCTTACATACACATCTATGTCACACAGCATACACCTGTATTGTGCATACACATCTATATCTGTATCGTACATAGACATCTATGTCACACAGCACACACCTGTATTGTGCATACACATCTATATCTGTATCTTACATACACATCTATGTCACACAGCACACACCTGTATTGTGCATACACATCTATATCTGTATCGTACATAGACATCTATGTCACACAGCACACACCTGTATTGTGCATATACATCTGTGTTACACAGCACACACCTGTATTGTGCATACACATCTATGTTACACAGCACACACCTGTATTGTGCATACACATCTATATCTGTATCATACATAGACATCTATGTCACACAGCACACACCTGTATTGTGCATATACATCTGTGTTACACAGCACACACCTGTATTGTGCATATACATATGTGTTACACAGCACACACCTGTATTGCACATAGACATCTATGTCACACAGCACACACCTGTATTGTGCATACACATCTGTGTTACACAGCACACACCTGTATTGTGCATATACATCTATATCTGTATCATACATAGACATCTATGTCACACAGCACACACCTGTATTGTGCATACACATCTGTGTTACACAGCACACACCTGTATTGTGCATATACATCTATATCTGTATCATACATAGACATCTGTGTTACACAGCACACACCTGTATTGCAAATATACATCTGTGTTACACAGCACACACCTGTATTGCACATACACATCTGTGTTACACAGCACACACCTGTATTGTGCATACACATCTGTGTTACACAGCACACACCTATATTGTGCATACACATCTGTGTTACACAGCACACACCTGTATTGCACATACACATCTGTGTTACACAGCACACACCTGTATTGTGCATACACATCTATGTCACACAGCACACACCTGTATTGTGCATACACATCTATGTCACACAGCACACACCTGTATTGTGCATATACATCTATGTTACACAGCACACACCTGTATTATGCATATACATCTATGTCACACAGCACACACCTGTATTGTGCATACACATCTATGTCACACAGCACACACCTGTATTGTGCATACACATCTATATCGTACATAGACATCTATGTCACACAGCACACACCTGTATTGCACATACACATCTGTGTTACACAGCACACACCTGTATTGTGCATACACAACTATATCGTACATAGACATCTATGTCACACAGCACACACCTGTATTGCACATACACATCTGTGTTACACAGCACACACCTGTATTGTGCATACACATCTGTGTTACACAGCACACACCTGTATTGTGTATACACATCTATGTTACACAGCACACACCTGTATTGTGCATACACATCTATATCTGTATCATACATAGACATGTATGTCACACAGCACACAGCTGTATTGTGCATATACATCTATATCTGTATCATACATAGACAGTTATGTCACACAGCACACACCTGTATTGTGCATATACATCTATATCTGTATCATACATAGACATCTATGTCACACAGCACACACCTGTATTGTGCATATACATCTGTGTTACACAGCACACACCTGTATTGTGCATATACATCTATATCTGTATCATACATAGACATCTATGTCACACAGCACACACCTGTATTGTGCATATACATCTGTGTTACACAGCACACACCTGTATTGTGCGTATACATCTGTGTTACACAGCACACACCTGTATTGCACATAGACATCTATGTCACACAGCACACACCTGTATTGTGCATACACATCTGTGTTACACAGCACACACCTGTATTGCAAATACACATCTGTGTTACACAGCACACACCTATATTGTGCATACACATCTGTGTTACACAGCACACACCTATATTGTGCATACACATCTGTGTTACACAGCACACACCTGTATTACACATACACATCTGTGTTACACAGCACACACCTGTATTGTGCATACACATCTGTGTCACACAGCACACACCTGTATTGTGCATACACATCTGTGTTACACAGCACACACCTGTATTGTGCATACACATCTGTGTTACACAGCACACACCTGTATTGTGCATACACATCTGTGTTACACAGCACACACCTGTATTGTGCATACACATCTATGTTACACAGCACACACCTGTATTGTGCATACACATCTGTGTTACACAGCACACACCTGTATTGTGCATACACATCTATGTCACACAGCACACACCTGTATTGTGCATACACATCTATGTTACACAGCACACACCTGTATTGTGCATATACATCTATGTTACACAGCACACACCTGTATTGTGCATATACATCTATGTTACACAGCACACAACTGTATTGTGCATATACATCTATGTTACACAGCACACACCTGTATTGTGCATATACATCTATATCTGTATCGTACATAGACATCTATGTCACACAGCACACACCTGTATTGTGCATATACATCTATATCTGTATCATACATAGACATCTATGTCACACAGCACACACCTGTATTGCACATACACATCTATGTCACACAGCACACACCTGTATTGTGCATACACATCTATATCGTACATAGACATCTATGTCACACAGCACACACCTGAATTGCACATACACATCTGTGTTACACAGCACACACCTGTATTGTGCATACACATCTATATCGTACATAGACATATATGTCACACAGCACACACCTGTATTGCACATACACGTCTGTGTTACACAGCACACACCTGTATTGTGCATATACATCTATATCGTACATAGACATCTATGTCACACAGCACACACCTGTATTGCACATACACATCTGTGTTACACAGCACACACCTGTATTGTGCATACACATCTGTGTTACACAGCACACACCTGTATTGTGCATACACATCTGTGTTACACAGCACACACCTGTATTGTGCATACACATCTGTGTTACACAGCACACACCTGTATTGTGCATAAACATCTATGTCACACAGCACACACCTGTATTGTGCATACACATCTATGTCACACAGCACACACCTGTATTGTGCATACACATCTATGTTACACAGCACACACCTGTATTGTGCATACACATCTGTGTTACACAGCACACACCTGTATTGTGCATACACATCTATGTCACACAGCACACACCTGTATTGTGCATACACATCTATGTTACACAGCACACACCTGTATTGTGCATATACATCTATGTTACACAGCACACACCTGTATTGTGCATATACATCTATATCTGTATCGTACATAGACATCTATGTTACACAGCACACACCTGTATTGTGCATATACATCTATGTTACACAGCACACACCTGTATTGTGCATATACATCTATATCTGTATCGTACATAGACATCTATGTCACACAGCACACACCTGTATTGTGCATACACATCTATATCTGTATCGTGCATACACATCTGTGTCACACAGCACACACCTGTATTGCACATACACATCTATGTCACACAGCACACACCTGTATTGTGCATACACATCTATATCGTACATAGACATCTATGTCACACAGCACACACCTGAATTGCACATACACATCTGTGTTACACAGCACACACCTGTATTGTGCATACACATCTATGTTACACAGCACACACCTGTATTGTGCATATACATCTATATCTGTATCGTACATAGACATCTATGTCACACAGCCCACACACCTGTATTGTGCATATACATCTATATCTGTATCGTACATAGACATCTATGTCACACAGCACACACCTGTATTGTGCATACACATCTGTGTTACACAGCACACACCTGTATTGTGCATATACATCTGTGTTACACAGCACACACCTGTATTGTGCATATACATCTGTATCATACATAGACATGTATGTCACACAGCACACACCTGTATTGTGCATATACATCTATATCTGTATCATACATAGACAGCTATGTCACACAGCACACACCTGTATTGTGCATATACATCTATATCTGTATCATACATAGACATCTATGTCACACAGCACACACCTGTATTGCAAATATACATCTGTGTTACACAGCACACACCTGTATTGTGCATATACATCTATATCTGTATCATACATAGACATCTATGTCACACAGCACACACCTGTATTGTGCATACACATCTATATCTGTATCTTACATAGACATCTATGTCACACAGCACACACCTGTATTGTGCATATACATCTGTGTTACACAGCACACACCTGTATTGTGCATATACATCTATATCTGTATCATACATAGACATCTATGTCACACAGCACACACCTGTATTGTGCATATACATCTATATCTGTATCGTAGATATACATCTATGTTACACAGCACACACCTGTATTGTGCATACACATCTATATCTGTATCATACATAGACATCTATGTTACACAGCACACACCTGTATTGTGCATACACATCTATATCTGTATCATACATATACATCTATGTTACACAGCACACACCTGTATTGTGCATACACATCTATATCTGTATCATACATAGACATCTATGTCACACAGCACACACCTGTATTGTGCATATACATCTATATCTGTATCATACATATACATCTATGTCACACAGCACACACCTGTATTGTGCATATACATCTGTGTTACACAGCACACACCTGTATTGTGCGTATACATCTGTGTTACACAGCACACACCTGTATTGCACATAGACATCTATGTCACACAGCACACACCTGTATTGTGCATACACATCTGTGTTACACAGCACACACCTGTATTGCAAATACACATCTGTGTTACACAGCACACACCTATATTGTGCATACACATCTGTGTTACACAGCACACACCTATATTGTGCATACACATCTGTGTTACACAGCACACACCTGTATTACACATACACATCTGTGTTACACAACACACACCTGTATTGTGCATACACATCTGTGTCACACAGCACACACCTGTATTGTGCATACACATCTGTGTTACACAGCACACACCTGTATTGTGCATACACATCTGTGTTACACAGCACACACCTGTATTGTGCATAAACATCTATGTCACACAGCACACACCTGTATTGTGCATACACATCTATGTCACACAGCACACACCTGTATTGTGCATACACATCTATGTTACACAGCACACACCTGTATTGTGCATACACATCTGTGTTACACAGCACACACCTGTATTGTGCATACACATCTATGTCACACAGCACACACCTGTATTGTGCATACACATCTATGTTACACAGCACACACCTGTATTGTGCATATACATCTATGTTACACAGCACACACCTGTATTGTGCATATACATCTATGTTACACAGCACACAACTGTATTGTGCATATACATCTATGTTACACAGCACACACCTGTATTGTGCATATACATCTATATCTGTATCGTACATAGACATCTATGTCACACAGCACACACCTGTATTGTGCATATACATCTATATCTGTATCATACATAGACATCTATGTCACACAGCACACACCTGTATTGCACATACACATCTATGTCACACAGCACACACCTGTATTGTGCATACACATCTATATCGTACATAGACATCTATGTCACACAGCACACACCTGAATTGCACATACACATCTGTGTTACACAGCACACACCTGTATTGTGCATACACATCTATATCGTACATAGACATATATGTCACACAGCACACACCTGTATTGCACATACACGTCTGTGTTACACAGCACACACCTGTATTGTGCATATACATCTATATCGTACATAGACATCTATGTCACACAGCACACACCTGTATTGCACATACACATCTGTGTTACACAGCACACACCTGTATTGTGCATACACATCTGTGTTACACAGCACACACCTGTATTGTGCATACACATCTGTGTATCTACATAACATCTATGTTACACAGCACACACCTGTATTGTGCATACACATCTATGTTACACAGCACACACCTGTATTGTGCATATACATCTATATCTGTCTACATAGACATCTATGTCACACAGCACACACCTGTATTGCACATACACATCTGTGTTACACAGCACACACCTGTATTGTGCATACACATCTATGTCACACAGCACACACCTGTATTGTGCATACACATCTATGTTACACAGCACACACCTGTATTGTGCATACACATCTATGTCACACAGCACACACCTGTATTGTGCATACACATCTATGTTACACAGCACACACCTGTATTGTGCATATACATCTATATCTGTATCGTACATAGACATCTATGTTACACAGCACACACCTGTATTGTGCATATACATCTATGTTACACAGCACACACCTGTATTGTGCATATACATCTATATCTGTATCGTACATAGACATCTATGTCACACAGCACACACCTGTATTGTGCATACACATCTATATCTGTATCGTGCATACACATCTGTGTCACACAGCACACACCTGTATTGCACATACACATCTATGTCACACAGCACACACCTGTATTGTGCATACACATCTATATCGTACATAGACATCTATGTCACACAGCACACACCTGAATTGCACATACACATCTGTGTTACACAGCACACACCTGTATTGTGCATACACATCTATGTCACACAGCACACACCTGTATTGTGCATACACATCTATGTTACACAGCACACACCTGTATTGTGCATACACATCTATGTTACACAGCACACAACTGTATTGTGCATATACATCTATGTTACACAGCACACACCTGTATTGTGCATATACATCTATATCTGTATCGTACATAGACATCTATGTCACACAGCACACACCTGTATTGTGCATATACATCTATATCTGTATCATACATAGACATCTATGTCACACAGCACACACCTGTATTGCACATACACATCTATGTCACACAGCACACACCTGTATTGTGCATACACATCTATATCGTACATAGACATCTATGTCACACAGCACACACCTGAATTGCACATACACATCTGTGTTACACAGCACACACCTGTATTGTGCATACACATCTATATCGTACATAGACATATATGTCACACAGCACACACCTGTATTGTGCATACACATCTGTGTTACACAGCACACACCTGTATTGTGCATATACATCTATGTTACACAGCACACACCTGTATTGTGCATATACATCTATATCTGTATCGTACATAGACATCTATGTCACACAGCACACACCTGTATTGTGCATATACATCTATGTTACACAGCACACACCTGTATTGTGCATATACATCTATATCTGTATCGTACATAGACATCTATGTCACACAGCACACACCTGTATTGTGCATACACATCTATATCTGTATCGTGCATACACATCTGTGTCACACAGCACACACCTGTATTGCACATACACATCTATGTCACACAGCACACACCTGTATTGTGCATACACATCTATATCGTACATAGACATCTATGTCACACAGCACACACCTGATTGCACATACACATCTGTGTTACACAGCACACACCTGTATTGTGCATACACATCTATGTTACACAGCACACACCTGTATTGTGCATACACATCTATGTCACACAGCACACACCTGTATTGTGCATATACATCTATGTCACACAGCACACACCTGTATTGTGCATACACATCTATGTTACACAGCACACACCTGTATTGTGCATATACATCTATGTTACACAGCACACACCTGTATTGTGCATAACATCTATATCTGTATCATACATAGACATCTATGTCACACAGCACACACCTGTATTGTGCATACACATCTATATCTGTATCATACATAGACATCTATGTCACACAGCACACACCTGTATTGTGCATATACATCTGTGTTACACAGCACACACCTGTATTGTGCATATACATCTATATCTGTATCATACATAGACATCTATGTCACACAGCACACACCTGTATTGTGCATATACATCTATATCTGTATCGTAGATATACATCTATGTTACACAGCACACACCTGTATTGTGCATACACATCTATATCTGTATCATACATAGACATCTATGTTACACAGCACACACCTGTATTGTGCATACACATCTATATCTGTATCATACATATACATCTATGTTACACAGCACACACCTGTATTGTGCATACACATCTATATCTGTATCATACATAGACATCTATGTCACACAGCACACACCTGTATTGTGCATATACATCTATATCTGTATCATACATAGACATCTATGTCACACAGCACACACCTGTATTGTGCATATACATCTGTGTTACACAGCACACACCTGTATTGTGCGTATACATCTGTGTTACACAGCACACACCTGTATTGCACATAGACATCTATGTCACACAGCACACACCTGTATTGTGCATACACATCTGTGTTACACAGCACACACCTGTATTGCAAATACACATCTGTGTTACACAGCACACACCTATATTGTGCATACACATCTGTGTTACACAGCACACACCTATATTGTGCATACACATCTGTGTTACACAGCACACACCTGTATTACACATACACATCTGTGTTACACAACACACACCTGTATTGTGCATACACATCTGTGTCACACAGCACACACCTGTATTGTGCATACACATCTGTGTTACACAGCACACACCTGTATTGTGCATACACATCTGTGTTACACAGCACACACCTGTATTGTGCATAAACATCTATGTCACACAGCACACACCTGAATTGCACATACACATCTGTGTTACACAGCACACACCTGTATTGTGCATACACATCTATGTTACACAGCACACACCTGTATTGTGCATACACATCTATGTCACACAGCACACACCTGTATTGTGCATACACATCTATGTTACACAGCACACACCTGTATTGTGCATATACATCTATGTTACACAGCACACACCTGTATTGTGCATATACATCTATATCTGTATCGTACATAGACATCTATGTTACACAGCACACACCTGTATTGTGCATATACATCTATGTTACACAGCACACACCTGTATTGTGCATATACATCTATATCTGTATCGTACATAGACATCTATGTCACACAGCACACACCTGTATTGTGCATACACATCTATATCTGTATCGTGCATACACATCTGTGTCACACAGCACACACCTGTATTGCACATACACATCTATGTCACACAGCACACACCTGTATTGTGCATACACATCTATATCGTACATAGACATCTATGTCACACAGCACACACCTGAATTGCACATACACATCTGTGTTACACAGCACACACCTGTATTGTGCATACACATCTATGTTACACAGCACACACCTGTATTGTGCATACACATCTATGTCACACAGCACACACCTGTATTGTGCATACACATCTATGTCACACAGCACACACCTGTATTGTGCATACACATCTATGTTACACAGCACACACCTGTATTGTGCATATACATCTATGTTACACAGCACACACCTGTATTGTGCATATACATCTATGTTACACAGCACACAACTGTATTGTGCATATACATCTATGTTACACAGCACACACCTGTATTGTGCATATACATCTATATCTGTATCGTACATAGACATCTATGTCACACAGCACACACCTGTATTGTGCATATACATCTATATCTGTATCATACATAGACATCTATGTCACACAGCACACACCTGTATTGCACATACACATCTATGTCACACAGCACACACCTGTATTGTGCATACACATCTATATCGTACATAGACATCTATGTCACACAGCACACACCTGAATTGCACATACACATCTGTGTTACACAGCACACACCTGTATTGTGCATACACATCTATATCGTACATAGACATATATGTCACACAGCACACACCTGTATTGCACATACACGTCTGTGTTACACAGCACACACCTGTATTGTGCATACACATCTATGTCACACAGCACACACCTGTATTGCACATACACATCTGTGTTACACAGCACACACCTGTATTGTGCATACACATCTGTGTTACACAGCACACACCTGTATTGTGCATACACATCTGTGTTACACAGCACACACCTGTATTGTGCATACACATCTGTGTTACACAGCACACACCTGTATTGTGCATAAACATCTATGTCACACAGCACACACCTGTATTGTGCATACACATCTATGTCACACAGCACACACCTGTATTGTGCATACACATCTATGTTACACAGCACACACCTGTATTGTGCATAGACATCTGTGTTACACAGCACACACCTGTATTGTGCATACACATCTATGTCACACAGCACACACCTGTATTGTGCATACACATCTATGTTACACAGCACACACCTGTATTGTGCATATACATCTATGTTACACAGCACACACCTGTATTGTGCATATACATCTATATCTGTATCGTACATAGACATCTATGTTACACAGCACACACCTGTATTGTGCATATACATCTATGTTACACAGCACACACCTGTATTGTGCATATACATCTATATCTGTATCGTACATAGACATCTATGTCACACAGCACACACCTGTATTGTGCATACACATCTATATCTGTATCGTGCATACACATCTGTGTCACACAGCACACACCTGTATTGCACATACACATCTATGTCACACAGCACACACCTGTATTGTGCATACACATCTATATCGTACATAGACATCTATGTCACACAGCACACACCTGAATTGCACATACACATCTGTGTTACACAGCACACACCTGTATTGTGCATACACATCTATGTTACACAGCACACACCTGTATTGTGCATATACATCTATATCTGTATCGTACATAGACATCTATGTCACACAGCCCACACACCTGTATTGTGCATATACATCTATATCTGTATCGTACATAGACATCTATGTCACACAGCACACACCTGTATTGTGCATACACATCTGTGTTACACAGCACACACCTGTATTGTGCATATACATCTGTGTTACACAGCACACACCTGTATTGTGCATATACATCTGTATCATACATAGACATGTATGTCACACAGCACACACCTGTATTGTGCATATACATCTATATCTGTATCATACATAGACAGCTATGTCACACAGCACACACCTGTATTGTGCATATACATCTATATCTGTATCATACATAGACATCTATGTTACACAGCACACACCTGTATTGTGCATATACATCTATATCTGTATCATACATAGACATCTATGTCACACAGCACACACCTGTATTGTGCATACACATCTATATCTGTATCTTACATAGACATCTATGTCACACAGCACACACCTGTATTGTGCATATACATCTGTGTTACACAGCACACACCTGTATTGTGCATATACATCTATATCTGTATCATACATAGACATCTATGTCACACAGCACACACCTGTATTGTGCATATACATCTATATCTGTATCGTACATATACATCTATGTTACACAGCACACACCTGTATTGTGCATACACATCTATATCTGTATCATACATAGACATCTATGTTACACAGCACACACCTGTATTGTGCATACACATCTATATCTGTATCATACATATACATCTATGTTACACAGCACACACCTGTATTGTGCATACACATCTATATCTGTATCATACATAGACATCTATGTCACACAGCACACACCTGTATTGTGCATATACATCTATATCTGTATCATACATAGACATCTATGTCACACAGCACACACCTGTATTGTGCATATACATCTGTGTTACACAGCACACACCTGTATTGTGCGTATACATCTGTGTTACACAGCACACACCTGTATTGCACATAGACATCTATGTCACACAGCACACACCTGTATTGTGCATACACATCTGTGTTACACAGCACACACCTGTATTGCAAATACACATCTGTGTTACACAGCACACACCTATATTGTGCATACACATCTGTGTTACACAGCACACACCTGTATTGCACATACACATCTGTGTTACACAGCACACACCTGTATTGTGCATACACATCTGTGTTACACAGCACACACCTATATTGTGCATACACATCTGTGTTACACAGCACACACTTGTATTGTGCATACACATCTGTGTTACACAGCACACACCTGTATTGTGCATACACATCTGTGTTACACAGCACACACCTGTATTGTGCATACACATCTGTGTTACACAGCACACACCTGTATTGTGCATACACATCTGTGTCACACAGCACACACCTGTATTGTGCATACACATCTATGTCACACAGCACACACCTGTATTGTGCATACACATCTATGTTACACAGCACACACCTGTATTGTGCATACACATCTGTGTTACACAGCACACACCTGTATTGTGCATACACATCTATGTCACACAGCACACACCTGTATTGTGCATACACATCTATGTTACACAGCACACACCTGTATTGTGCATATACATCTATATCTGTATCGTACATAGACATCTATGTCACACAGCCCACACACCTGTATTGTGCATATACATCTATATATGTATCGTACATAGACATCTATGTCACACAGCACACACCTGTATTGTGCATACATATCTGTGTTACACAGCACACACCTGTATTGTGCATATACATCTGTGTTACACAGCACACACCTGTATTGTGCATATACATCTGTATCATACATAGACATGTATGTCACACAGCACACACCTGTATTGTGCATATACATCTATATCTGTATCATACATAGACAGCTATGTCACACAGCACACACCTGTATTGTGCATATACATCTATATCTGTATCATACATAGACATCTATGTCACACAGCACACACCTGTATTGCAAATATACATCTGTGTTACACAGCACACACCTGTATTGTGCATATACATCTATATCTGTATCATACATAGACATCTATGTCACACAGCACACACCTGTATTGTGCATATACATCTGTGTTACACAGCACACACCTGTATTGTGCATATACATCTATATCTGTATCATACATAGACATCTATGTCACACAGCACACACCTGTATTGTGCATATACATCTATATCTGTATCGTAGATATACATCTATGTTACACAGCACACACCTGT
>JABXNX010000437.1:0-17233 GCA_014843695.1 Archivesica marissinica | reverse complement strand
ATTTACATACAATGCTGTATTGTTACCATACACCCACGTACATTTACATACATGCATGTATTGTTCCAATACACTCTCTTACATTTACATACATGTATGTATTGTTCCCATACACCCACGTACATTTACATACATATATGTATTGTTCCCATACACCCACGTACATTTACATACATATGCATGTATTGTTCCCATACACCCACGTACATTTACATACACATGTATGTATTGTTCCCATACACCCACGTACATTTACATACATGCATGTATTGTTCCCATACACTCACGTACATTTACATACATTCATGTATTGTTCCCATACACTCACGTACATTTACATACATATGCATGTATTGTTCCCATACACTCACGTACATTTACATACACATGCATGTATTGTTCCCATACACTCACGTACATTTACATACACATGCATGTATTGTTCCATAATCACGTACATTTACATAATATGCATGTATTGTTTCCATACACCCACGTACATTTACATACATATGCATGTATTGTTCCCATACACTCGCGTACATTTACATACATGCATGTATTGTTCCCATACACTCACGTACATTTACATACATGTATGTATTGTTCCCATACACCCACGTACATTTACATACATATGTATGTATTGTTCCCATACACATGCGTACATTTACATACATGCATGTATTGTTCGCATACACTCACGTACATGTACATACATGTATGTATTGTTCCCAAACACCCACGTACATTTACATACATGCATGTATTGTTCCCATACACTCACGTACATTTACATATATGCATGTATTGTTCCCATACACTCACGTACATTTACATACACATGCATGTATTGTTCCCATACACCCACGTACATTTACATACATGCATGTATTGTTCCCATACACTCTCGTACATTTACATACATGTATGTATTTTTCCCATACACCCACGTACATTTACATACATGTATGTATTGTTCCCATACACTCACGTACATTTACATATACATGCATGTATTGTTCCCATACACTCACGTATATTTACATACACATGCAGGTATTGTTCCCATACACCCACGTACATTTACATACACATGCATGTATTGTTCCCATACACTCACGTACATTTACATATATATGCATGTATTGTTTCCATACACCCACGTACATTTACATACATATGTATGTATTGTTCCCATACACTCGCGTACATTTACATACATGCATGTATTGTTCCCATACACTCACGTACATTTACATACACATGCATGTATTGATTCCATACACTCACGTACATTTACATACACATGCATGTATTGTTCCCATACACTCACGAACATTTACATACACATGCATGTATTGTTCCCATACACTCAGGTACATTTACATACATATGCATGTATTGTTCCCATACACCCACGTACATTTACATATATGCATGTATTGTTCCCATACACTCACGTACATTTACATACACATGCATGTATTGTTCCCATACACCCACGTACATTTACATACATGCATGTATTGTTCCCATACACTCTCGTACATTTACATACATGTATGTATTTTTCCCATACACCCACGTACATTTACATACATGTATGTATTGTTCCCATACACTCACGTACATTTACATATACATGCATGTATTGTTCCCATACACTCACGTACATTTACATACACATGCAGGTATTGTTCCCATACACTCACGTACATTTACATACACATGCATGTATTGTTCCCATACACTCACGTACATTACAATAATGATGTATTGTTCCATACACCAGTACATTTACATACATATGTATGTATTGTTCCCATACACTCGCGTACATTTACATACATGCATGTATTGTTCCCATACACTCACGTACATTTACATACACATGCATGTATTGTTCCATACACTCACGTACATTTACATACACATGCATGTATTGTTCCCATACACTCACGTACATTTACATACACATGCATGTATTGTTCCCATACACTCACGTACATTTACATACATATGCATGTATTGTTCCCATACACCCACGTACATTTACATATGCATGTATTGTTCCCATACACCACGTACATTTACATACATATGCATGTATTGTTCCCATACACCCACGTACATTTACATATATATGCATGTATTGTTCCCATACACTCACGTACATTTACATACATGCATGTATTGTTCCCATACACTCACGTACATTTACATACACATGCATGTATTGTTCCCATACACTCACGTACATTTACATACATATGCATGTATTGTTCCCATACACTCACGTACATTTACATACATGCATGTATTGTTCCCATACACTCACGTACATTTACATACACATGCATGTATTGTTCCCATACACTCACGTACATTTACATACACATGCATATATTGTTCCCATACACTCACGTACATTTACATATATATGCATGTATTGTTCCCATACACTCGCGTACATTTACATATATATGCATGTATTGTTCCCATACACTCACGTACATTTACATACACATGCATGTATTGTTCCCATACACTCACGTACATTTACATACATATGCATGTATTGTTCCCATACACTCACGTACATTTACATACATGCATGTATTGTTCCCATACACTCACGTACATTTACATACACATGCATGTATTGTTCCCATACACTCACGTACATTTACATACACATGCATGTATTGTTCCCATACACTCACGTACATTTACATATATATGCATGTATTGTTCCCATACACTCGCGTACATTTACATATATATGCATGTATTGTTCCCATACACTCACGTACATTTACATACACATGCATGTATTGTTCCCATACACTCACGTACATTTACATACATATGCATGTATTGTTCCCATACACTCACGTACATTTACATACATGCATGTATTGTTCCCATACACTCACGTACATTTACATACACATGCATGTATTGTTCCCATACACTCACGTACATTTACATACATATGCATGTATTGTTCCCATACACTCACGTACATTTACATACATATGCATGTATTGTTCCCATACACTCACGTACATTTACATACACATGCAATATTGTCCCATACACTCACGTACATTTACATACTTATGTATTGTTCCCATACACACACGTACATTTACATACACATGAATGTATTGTTCCCATACACACACGTACATTTACATACATGTATGTATTGTTCCCATACACACACGTACATTTACATACACATGCATGTATTGTTCCCATACACACACGTACATTTACATACATGTATGTATTGTTCCCATACACACACGTACATTTACATACACATGAATGTATTGTTCCCATACACACACGTACATTTACATACATGTATGTATTGTTCCCATACACACACGTACATTTACAAACATGTATGTATTGTTCCCATACACTCACGTACATTTACATACATATGCATGTATTGTTCCCATACACTCACGTACATTTACATATATATGCATGTATTGTTCCCATACACTCACGTACATTTACATACACATGCATATATTGTTCCCATACACTCACGTACATTTACATACATGTATGTATTGTTCCCATACACACACGTACATTTACATACACATGAATGTATTGTTCCCATACACTCGCGTACATTGACATACATGCATGTATTGTTCCCATACACTCACGTACATTTACATACACATGCATGTATTGTTCCCATACACTCACGTACATTTACATACATATGCATGTATTGTTCCCATACACTCACGTACATTTACATACACATGAATGTATTGTTCCCATACACACACGTACATTTACATACATATGCATGTATTGTTCCCATACACCCACGTACATTTACATACACATGCATGTATTGTTCCCATACACCCACGTACATTTACATACATATGCATGTATTGTTCCCATACACCCACGTACATTTACATATATATGAATGTATTGTTCCCATACACTCACGTACATTTACATACACATGCATGTATTGTTCCCATACACTCACGTACATTTACATACATGCATGTATTGTTCCCATACACTCACGTACATTTACAAACATGTATGTATTGTTCCTATACACTCACGTACATTTACATACATATGCATGTATTGTTCCCATACACTCACGTACATTTACATATATATGCATGTATTGTTCCCATACACTCACGTACATTTACATACACATGCATATATTGTTCCCATACACTCACGTACATTTACATACATGTATGTATTGTTCCCATACACACACGTACATTTACATACACATGAATGTATTGTTCCCATACACACACGTACATTTACATACATGTATGTATTGTTCCCATACACACACGTACATTTACATACACATGCATGTATTGTTCCCATACACACACGTACATTTACATACATGTATGTATTGTTCCCATACACACACGTACATTTACATACACATGAATGTATTGTTCCCATACACACACGTACATTTACATACATGTATGTATTGTTCCCATACACTCACGTACATTTACATACACATGCATGTATTGTTCCCATACACACACGTACATTTACATACAAGTATGTATTGTTCCCATACACACACGTACATTTACATACACATGAATGTATTGTTCCCATACACACACGTACATTTACATACATGTATGTATTGTTCCCATACACACACGTACATTTACATACACATGAATGTATTGTTCCCATACACACACGTACATTTACATACATATGCATGTATTGTTCCCATACACCCACGTACATTTACATACACATGCATGTATTGTTCCCATACACCCACGTACATTTACATACATATGCATGTATTGTTCCCATACACCCACGTACATTTACATATATATGAATGTATTGTTCCCATACACTCACGTACATTTACATACACATGCATGTATTGTTCCCATACTCTCACGTACATTTACATACATGCATGTATTGTTTCCATACACTCACGTACATTTACATACATGCATGTATTGTTCCCATACACTCACGTACATTTACAAACATGTATGTATTGTTCCTATACACTCACGTACATTTACATACATATGCATGTATTGTTCCCATACACTCACGTACATTACATATATATGCATGTATTGTTCCCATACACTCACGTACATTTACATACACATGCATATATTGTTCCCATACACTCACGTACATTTACATACATGTATGTATTGTTCCCATACACACACGTACATTTACATACACATGAATGTATTGTTCCCATACACACACGTACATTTACATACATGTATGTATTATTCCCATACACACACGTACATTTACATACACATGAATGTATTGTTCCCATACACACACGTACATTTACATACAAGTATGTATTGTTCCCATACACACACGTACATTTACATACACATGAATGTATTGTTCCCATACACACACGTACATTTACATACATGTATGTATTGTTCCCATACACACACGTACATTTACATACACATGAATGTATTGTTCCCATACACACACGTACATTTACAAACATGTATGTATTGTTCCCATACACTCACGTACATTTACATACATATGCATGTATTGTTCCCATACACTCGCGTACATTTACATATATATGCATGTATTGTTCCCATACACTCACGTACATTTACATACACATGCATATATTGTTCCCATACACCCACGTACATTTACATATATATGCATGTATTGTTCCCATACACTCGCGTACATTGACATACATGCATGTATTGTTCCCACACACTCACGTACATTTACATACACATGCATGTATTGTTCCCATACACTCACGTACATTTACATACATATGCATGTATTGTTCCCATACACTCACGTACATTTACATACACATGAATGTATTGTTCCCATACACACACGTACATTTACATACACATGCATGTATTGTTCCCATACACTCACGTACATTTACATACATTCATGTATTGTTCCCATACACTCACGTACATTTACATATATATGCATGTATTGTTCCCATACACCCACGTACATTTACATACACACATATGTATTGTTCCCATACACTCACGTACATTTACATACACATGAATGTATTGTTCCCATACACTCACGTACATTTACATACACATGCATGTATTGTTCCCATACACCCACGTACATTTACATATATGCATGTATTGTTCCCATACACCCACGTACATTTACATATATATGCATGTATGGTTCCCATACACCCACGTACATTTACATATATATGCATGTATTGTTCCCATACACTCGCGTACATTGACATACATGCATGTATTGTTCCCATACACTCACGTACATTTACATACACATGCATGTATTGTTCCCATACACTCACGTACATTTACATACACATGAATGTATTGTTCCCATACACACACGTACATTTACATACACATGCATGTATTGTTCCCATACACTCACGTACATTTACATACATTCATGTATTGTTCCCATACACTCACGTACATTTACATATATATGCATGTATTGTTCCCATACACCCACGTACATTTACATACACACATATGTATTGTTCCCATACACTCA
Source organism: Archivesica marissinica (assembly GCA_014843695.1). Lineage (NCBI taxonomy): Eukaryota > Metazoa > Mollusca > Bivalvia > Venerida > Vesicomyidae > Archivesica > Archivesica marissinica. The sequence continues at coordinate 10,615 of JABXNX010000437.1, read as the reverse complement.
CGTACATTTACATACACATGAATGTATTGTTCCCATACACTCACGTACATTTACATACACATGCATGTATTGTTCCCATACACCCACGTACATTTACATATATGCATGTATTGTTCCCATACACCCACGTACATTTACATATATATGCATGTATGGTTCCCATACACCCACGTACATTTACATATATATGCATGTATTGTTCCCATACACTCGCGTACATTGACATACATGCATGTATTGTTCCCATACACTCACGTACATTTACATACACATGCATGTATTGTTCCCATACACTCACGTACATTTACATACATATGCATGTATTGTTCCCATACACTCACGTACATTTACATACATATGCATGTATTGTTCCCATACACTCACGTACATTGACATACATGCATGTATTGTTCCCATACACTCACGTACATTTACATACACATGCATGTATTGTTCCCATACACTCACGTACATTTACATACACATGCATGTATGTTCCCATACACTCACGTACATTTACATACATGATGTATTGTTCCCTCACACGTACATTACATACAGCATGTATTTTCCCATACACTCACGTACATTACATACATGCATTATTGTTCCCATACACTCACGTACATTTACATATATGCATGTATTGTTCCCATACACTCGCGTACATTTACATATATATGCATGTATTGTTCCCATACACTCACGTACATTTACATACACATGCATGTATTGTTCCCATACACTCACGTACATTTACATACATATGCATGTATTGTTCCCATACACTCACGTACATTTACATACATGCATGTATTGTTCCCATACTCTCACGTACATTTACATACACATGCATGTATTATTCCCATACACTCACGTACATTTACATACACATGCATATATTGTTCCCATACACTCACGTACATTTACATATATATGCATGTATTGTTCCCATACACTCGCGTACATTTACATATATATGCATGTATTGTTCCCATACACCCACGTACATTTACATATATATGCATGTATTGTTCCCATACACTCGCGTACATTGACATACACATGCATGTATTGTTCCCATACACTCACGTACATTTACATACATATGCATGTATTGTTCCCATACACTCACGTACATTTACATACACATGAATGTATTGTTCCCATACACACACGTACATTTACATACATATGCATGTATTGTTCCCATACACCCACGTACATTTACATACACATGCATGTATTGTTCCCATACACCCACGTACATTTACATACATATGCATGTATTGTTCCCATACACCCACGTACATTTACATATATATGAATGTATTGTTCCCATACACTCACGTACATTTACATACACATGCATGTATTGTTCCCATACACTCACGTACATTTACATACATGCATGTATTGTTCCCATACACTCACGTACATTTACATACATGCATGTATTGTTCCCATACACTCACGTACATTTACAAACATGTATGTATTGTTCCTATACACTCACGTACATTTACATACATATGCATGTATTGTTCCCATACACTCACGTACATTTACATATATATGCATGTATTGTTCCCATACACTCACGTACATTTACATACACATGCATATATTGTTCCCATACACTCACGTACATTTACATACATGTATGTATTGTTCCCATACACACACGTACATTTACATACACATGAATGTATTGTTCCCATACACACACGTACATTTACATACATGTATGTATTGTTCCCATACACACGTACATTTACATACACATGCATGTATTGTTCCCATACACACACGTACATTTACATACATGTATGTATTGTTCCCATACACACACGTACATTTACATACACATGAATGTATTGTTCCCATACACACACGTACATTTACATACATGTATGTATTGTTCCCATACACACACGTACATTTACAAACATGTATGTATTGTTCCCATACACTCACGTACATTTACATACATATGCATGTATTGTTCCCATACACTCACGTACATTTACATATATATGCATGTATTGTTCCCATACACTCACGTACATTTACATACACATGCATATATTGTTCCCATACACTCACGTACATTTACATACATGTATGTATTGTTCCCATACACACACGTACATTTACATACACATGAATGTATTGTTCCCATACACTCGCGTACATTGACATACATGCATGTATTGTTCCCATACACTCACGTACATTTACATACACATGCATGTATTGTTCCCATACACTCACGTACATTTACATACATATGCATGTATTGTTCCCATACACTCACGTACATTTACATACACATGAATGTATTGTTCCCATACACACACGTACATTTACATACATATGCATGTATTGTTCCCATACACCCACGTACATTTACATACACATGCATGTATTGTTCCCATACACCCACGTACATTTACATACATATGCATGTATTGTTCCCATACACCCACGTACATTTACATATATATGAATGTATTGTTCCCATACACTCACGTACATTTACATACACATGCATGTATTGTTCCCATACTCTCACGTACATTTACATACATGCATGTATTGTTTCCATACACTCACGTACATTTACATACATGCATGTATTGTTCCCATACACTCACGTACATTTACAAACATGTATGTATTGTTCCTATACACTCACGTACATTTACATACATATGCATGTATTGTTCCCATACACTCACGTACATTACATATATATGCATGTATTGTTCCCATACACTCACGTACATTTACATACACATGCATATATTGTTCCCATACACTCACGTACATTTACATACATGTATGTATTGTTCCCATACACACACGTACATTTACATACACATGAATGTATTGTTCCCATACACACACGTACATTTACATACATGTATGTATTATTCCCATACACACACGTACATTTACATACACATGAATGTATTGTTCCCATACACACACGTACATTTACATACAAGTATGTATTGTTCCCATACACACACGTACATTTACATACACATGAATGTATTGTTCCCATACACACACGTACATTTACATACATGTATGTATTGTTCCCATACACACACGTACATTTACATACACATGAATGTATTGTTCCCATACACACACGTACATTTACAAACATGTATGTATTGTTCCCATACACTCACGTACATTTACATACATATGCATGTATTGTTCCCATACACTCACGTACATTTACATATATATGCATGTATTGTTCCCATACACTCACGTACATTTACATACACATGCATATATTGTTCCCATACACCCACGTACATTTACATATATATGCATGTATTGTTCCCATACACTCGCGTACATTGACATACATGCATGTATTGTTCCCATACACTCACGTACATTTACATACACATGCATGTATTGTTCCCATACACTCACGTACATTTACATACATATGCATGTATTGTTCCCATACACTCACGTACATTTACATACACATGAATGTATTGTTCCCATACACACACGTACATTTACATACACATGCATGTATTGTTCCCATACACTCACGTACATTTACATACATTCATGTATTGTTCCCATACACTCACGTACATTTACATATATATGCATGTATTGTTCCCATACACCCACGTACATTTACATACACACATATGTATTGTTCCCATACACTCACGTACATTTACATACACATGAATGTATTGTTCCCATACACTCACGTACATTTACATACACATGCATGTATTGTTCCCATACACCCACGTACATTTACATATATGCATGTATTGTTCCCATACACCCACGTACATTTACATATATATGCATGTATGGTTCCCATACACCCACGTACATTTACATATATATGCATGTATTGTTCCCATACACTCGCGTACATTGACATACATGCATGTATTGTTCCCATACACTCACGTACATTTACATACACATGCATGTATTGTTCCCATACACTCACGTACATTTACATACACATGCATGTATTGTTCCCATACACTCACGTACATTTACATACATATGCATGTATTGTTCCCATACACTCACGTACATTTACATACATATGCATGTATTGTTCCCATACACTCACGTACATTTACATACATATGCATGTATTGTTCCCATACACTCACGTACATTTACATACATATGCATGTATTGTTCCCATACACTCACGTACATTTACATACATATGCATGTATTGTTCCCATACACTCACGTATAATGATGTTTGTTCCCATACACTCACGTACATTTACATAACATGCATGTATTGTTCCCATACACTCACGTACATTTACATACATGCATGTGTTGTTCCCATACACTCACGTACATTTACATACACATGCATGTATTGTTTCCATACACCCACGTACATTTACATACATGCATGTATTGTTCCATACACTCACGTACATTTACATACATGCATGTATTGTTCCATACACTCACGTACATTACATACATGCATGTATTGTTCCCATACACTCACGTACATTTACATACATGCATGTATTGTTCCCATACACTCACGTACATTTACATACACACATATGTATTGTTCCCATACACTCACGTACATTTACATACATGCATGTATTGTTCCCATACACTCACGTACATTTACATACATGCATGTATTGTTCCCATACACCCACGTACATTACATAATCATGTATTGTTCCCATACACTCACGTACATTTACATACAATGCATGTATTGTTCCCATACACTCACGTACATTTACATACACATGCATGTATTGTTCCCATACACTCACGTACATTTACATACATGCATGTATTGTTCCCATACACTCACGTACATTTACAAACATGTATGTATTGTTCCCATACACTCACGTACATTTACATACATATGCATGTATTGTTCCCATACACTCACGTACATTTACATACATATGCATGTATTGTTCCCATACACTCACGTACATTTACATACACATGCATGTATTGTTCCCATACACTCACGTACATTTACATACATGTATGTATTGTTCCCATACACCCACGTACATTTACATACATATGCATGTATTGTTCCCATACACTCACGTACATTTACATACAATGCATGTATTGTTCCCATACACTCACGTACATTTACATACACATGCATGTATTGTTCCCATACACTCACGTACATTTACATACATGCATGTATTGTTCCCATACACTCACGTACATTTACAAACATGTATGTATTGTTCCCATACACTCACGTACATTTACATACATATGCATGTATTGTTCCCATACACTCACGTACATTTACATATATATGCATGTATTGTTCCCATACACTCACGTACATTTACATACACATGCATATATTGTTCCCATACACTCACGTACATTTACATACATGTATGTATTGTTCCCATACACACACGTACATTTACATACACATGAATGTATTGTTCCCATACACTCACGTACATTTACATACATGCATGTATTGTTCCCATACACTCACGTACATTTACATACACATGCATGTATTGTTCCCATACACTCACGTACATTTACATACATATGCATGTATTGTTCCCATACACTCACGTACATTTACATACACATGAATGTATTGTTCCCATACACACACGTACATTTACATACATATGCATGTATTGTTCCCATACACCCACGTACATTTACATACACATGCATGTATTGTTCCCATACACCCACGTACATTTACATACATATGCATGTATTGTTCCCATACACCCACGTACATTTACATATATATGAATGTATTGTTCCCATACACTCACGTACATTTACATACACATGCATGTATTGTTCCCATACACTCACGTACATTTACATACATGCATGTATTGTTCCCATACACTCACGTACATTTACATACATGCATGTATTGTTCCCATACACTCACGTACATTTACAAACATGTATGTATTGTTCCTATACACTCACGTACATTTACATACATATGCATGTATTGTTCCCATACACTCACGTACATTTACATATATGCATGTATTGTTCCCATACACTCACGTACATTTACATACACATGCATGTATTGTTCCCATACACTCACGTACATTTACATACACATGCATGTATTGTTCCCATACACTCACGTACATTTACATACATATGATGTATTGTTCCCATACACACACGTACATTTACATACACATAATGTATTGTTCCCATACACACACGTACATTTACATACATGTATGTATTGTTCCCATACACACACGTACATTTACATACACATGAATGTATTGTTCCCATACACACACGTACATTTACATACATGTATGTATTGTTCCCATACACACACGTACATTTACATACACATGAATGTATTGTTCCCATACACACACGTACATTTACATACATGTATGTATTGTTCCCATACACACACGTACATTTACAAACATGTATGTATTGTTCCCATACACTCACGTACATTTACATACATATGCATGTATTGTTCCCATACACTCACGTACATTTACATACATATGCATGTATTGTTCCCATACACTCACGTACATTTACATACACATGCATGTATTGTTCCCATACACTCACGTACATTTACATACATTGTATGTATTGTTCCCATACACTCACGTACATTTACATACACATGCATGTATTGTTCCCATACACTCACGTACATTTACATACACATGCATGTATTGTTCCCATACACTCACGTACATTTACATAACATGCATGTATTGTTCCCATACACTCACGTACATTTACATACATGCATGTATTGTTCCCATACACTCACGTACATTTACATACATGTATGTATTGTTCCCATACACTCACGTACATTTACATACATGCATGTATTGTTCCCATACACTCACGTACATTTACATACACATGCATGTATTGTTCCCATACACTCACGTACATTTACATACATATGCATGTATTGTTCCCATACACTCACGTACATTTACATACACATGCATGTATTGTTCCCATACACTCACGTACATTTACATACACATGCATGTATTGTTCCCATACACTCACGTACATTTACATACATGCATGTATTGTTCCCATACACTCACGTACATTTACATACATGCATGTATTGTTCCCATACACCCACGTACATTTACATACATATGCATGTATTGTTCCCATACACTCACGTACATTTACATACATGCATGTATTGTTCCCATACACTCACGTACATTTACATAACATGCATGTATTGTTCCCATACACTCACGTACATTTACATACATGCATGTATTGTTCCCATACACCCACGTACATTTACATACATGTTTGTTTGTACATTTACATACATGATGTATTGTTCCCATACACTCACGTACATTTACATACATGCATGTATTGTTCCCATACACTCACGTACATTTACATACATGCATGTATTGTTCCCATACACTCACGTACATTTACATACATGCATGTATTGTTCCCATACACTCACGTACATTTACATACACATGCATGTATTGTTCCCATACACTCACGTACATTTACATACATATGCATGTATTGTTCCCATACACTCACGTACATTTACATACATATGCATGTATTGTTCCCATACACCCACGTACATTTACATACATATGAATGTATTGTTCCCATACACCCACGTACATTTACATACATGAATGTATTGTTCCCATACACCCACGTACATTTACATACATATGCATGTATTGTTCCCATACACCCACGTACATTTACATACATATGCATGTATTGTTCCCATACACCCACGTACATTTACATACACATGCATGTATTGTTCCCATACACTCACGTACATTTACATACATATGCATGTATTGTTCCCATACACTCACGTACATTTACATACACATGCATGTATTGTTCCCATACACTCACGTACATTTACATACATGCATGTATTGTTCCCATACACTCACGTACATTTACATACACATGAATGTATTGTTCCCATACACTCACGTACATTTACATACACATGCATGTATTGTTCCCATACACTCACGTACATTTACATACATATGCATGTATTGTTCCCATACACTCACGTACATTTACATACATATGCATGTATTGTTCCCATACACTCACGTACATTTACATACACATGCATGTATTGTTCCCATACACTCACGTACATTTACATACATGCATGTATTGTTCCCATACACTCACGTACATTTACATACATGGTATTGTTCCCATACACTCACGTACATTTACATACATGCATGTATTGTTCCCATACACTCACGTACATTTACATACATATGCATGTATTGTTCCCATACACTCACGTACATTTACATACACATGCATGTATTGTTCCCATACACTCACGTACATTTACATACATATGCATGTATTGTTCCCATACACACACGTACATTTACATACACATGCATGTATTGTTCCCATACACTCACGTACATTTACATACATGCATGTATTGTTCCCATACACTCACGTATTTACATACATGCATGTATTGTTCCCATACACTCACGTACATTTACATACATATGCATGTATTGTTCCCATACACTCACGTACATTTACATACATGCATGTATTGTTCCCATACACTCACGTACATTTACATACACATGCATGTATTGTTCCCATACACTCACGTACATTTACATATATATGCATGTATTGTTCCCATACACTCACGTACATTTACATATATATGCATGTATTGTTCCCATACACTCACGTACATTTACATACACATGCATGTATTGTTCCCATAGACCCACGTACATTTACATACACATGCATGTATTGTTCCCATAGACCCACGTACATTTACATACACATGCATATATTGTTCCCATACACTCACGTACATTTACATACATGTATGTATTGTTCCCATACACCCACGTACATTTACATACATATGTATGTGTTGTTCCCATACACTCGCGTACATTTACATACATGCATGTATTGTTCGCATACACTCACGTACATGTACATACATGTATGTATTGTTCCCATACACCCACGTACATTTACATACATGCATGTATTGTTCCCATACACTCACGTACATTTACATATATGCATGTATTGTTCCCATACACTCACGTACATTTACATACACATGCATGTATTGTTCCCATACACCCACATACATTTACATACATGCATGTATTGTTCCCATACACTCTCGTACATTTACATACATGTATGTATTGTTCCCATACACCCACGTACATTTACATAAATATATGTATTGTTCCCATACACCCACGTACATTTGCATATATATGAATGTATTGTTCCCATACACACACGTACATTTACATACATGTATGTATTGTTCCCATACACTCACGTACATTTACATACACATGATGTATTGTTCCCATACACTCACGTACATTTACATACATATGTATTGTTCCCATACACCCGTTTTTACATGTATGTATTGTTCCCATACACTCACGTACATTTACATACATGCATGTATTGTTCCCATACACTCACGTACATTTACATACATATGCATGTATTGTTCCCATACACTCACGTACATTTACATACATATGCATGTATTGTTCCCATACACTCACGTACATTTACATATTGTTTGTTTTTTTTACATGAATGTATTGTTCCATACACTCGCGTACATTGACATACATGCATGTATTGTTCCCATACACTCACGTACATTTACATACACATGCATGTATTGTTCCCATACACTCACGTACATTTACATACATATGCATGTATTGTTCCCATACACTCACGTACATTTACATACACATGAATGTATTGTTCCCATACACACACGTACATTTACATACATATGCATGTATTGTTCCCATACACCCACGTACATTTACATACACATGCATGTATTGTTCCCATACACCCACGTACATTTACATACATATGCATGTATTGTTCCCATACACCCACGTACATTTACATATATATGAATGTATTGTTCCCATACACTCACGTACATTTACATACACATGCATGTATTGTTCCCATACTCTCACGTACATTTACATACATGCATGTATTGTTTCCATACACTCACGTACATTTACATACATGCATGTATTGTTCCCATACACTCACGTACATTTACAAACATGTATGTATTGTTCCTATACACTCACGTACATTTACATACATATGCATGTATTGTTCCCATACACTCACGTACATTACATATATATGCATGTATTGTTCCCATACACTCACGTACATTTACATACACATGCATATATTGTTCCCATACACTCACGTACATTTACATACATGTATGTATTGTTCCCATACACACACGTACATTTACATACACATGAATGTATTGTTCCCATACACACACTTACATTTACATACATGTATGTATTATTCCCATACACACACGTACATTTACATACACATGAATGTATTGTTCCCATACACACACGTACATTTACATACAAGTATGTATTGTTCCCATACACACACGTACATTTACATACACATGAATGTA
>JABXNX010000436.1:0-17238 GCA_014843695.1 Archivesica marissinica | reverse complement strand
TTTGTATATTCATGCGGGCCGTTGTCTAATGTTGTTCAAACTTGTGGCCCAAACCATTTGTATATTCATGTGGGCCGTTGTCTAATGTTGTTCAAACTTGTGGCCCAAACCATTTGTATATTCATGCGGGCCGTTGTCTAATGTTGTTCAAACTTGTGGCCCAAACCATTTGTATATTCATGCGGGCCGTTGTCTAATGTTGTTCAAACTTGTGGCCCAAACCATTTGTATATTCATGCGGGCCGTTGTCTAATGTTGTTCAAACTTGTGGCCCAAACCATTTGTACATTTATGATAATATTGTACTTTTATGTGTATGACATATTTACTATCAATTTGCAATAAAATATGATTGAACAAAAAAATATCTAGACACGCTTTAACGTGCGTGTCGTGTTTTGCGTGCGTGTATGTTTTACGTTTATTTATCGTCGCTACTGGTTGCCCATATGAGCGACGCCTCCTGAAGAGATTAGTCATTTTAGATGTTTGGATGATAGTGCAATGATACAGACATATACCCATTCCAAAGTATCCTCTAGTTCTTTTAAGTGCACGGTGTAAAGCACCGACAAGAGACCTCGGTTTAAAGTTAATTTTATTAGGGTCAGACGGGGGTCGAACCTGCGATCCCTGGATAACCAACGTGTTACCACTGGAATACAGATCCTTTTGCTAGTGTTTTGCGTTTATTCACGTTGGTATATACCGGTTGCCCACATGTGCGACACGCTCTGGAGATATTATCGACTTGAATATAGTGATTTACAACCGTTACTGATGAAACAGTTGAGCCCGAAGCAATCATCGGAATGTTAAACAACCATCAATATTGTGAAATTTTATTGTTACAAAGTATTAATGTTATTCACATTTACAAACTCACCGGCTTGCAATAAATTGTCACCAACTGTTGACTCTTTCATATTACATGTGATTTTTATGATCTAATATCGAATATCAAAGGAAATTGTGCGTAACGAAATAAAATCTGCCACTTTACGACATGATGTGACACATCGATACCTCCATTTTGTTTTTGTTTTTTTACGTTTATTTATCGTCGCTATCGGTTGCCCATATGAGCGACGCCTCCTGAAGAGATTAGTCATTTTAGATTTTGGAGGATAGTGCAATGATACAGAGAGAGACCAATTCCAGAGTCTACTCTGGTTCTTTTACGTGCACGGTGTAAAGCACCGACACGAGACCTCGGTTTAACGTCCCATCTGATAGACTGTTAATTTTATTAGGGTCAGACGGGGGATCGAATCTGCGATCCCTGGATTACCAGTCCAGCGTGTTACCACTGGGCTATATATCCGTCTGCCCGATACATCCAGTACTTTCTACCTCTATAAATAGTGATCGCTACCACGCAGTTGATTGAAAGCTAACATGAACAGTTGGCCGCATCACACTGATGTGTCGTAGATTAAGCTTATTGTTTTAGGTTGTAAACATATTGTTTTAGGTTGTAAAACAACAAATAAATTGCCTATTAAATACATAGTAAAAAGTAAAAACATACAGTCTGTTCATTTATATTTCCAATCTTTCATTTCTTCTGATACCATATCCACTGTGAAGAGGTATTCAAATCAAACTGAAAAAAAGCAAAAATATCCCAAAAGTAATGATTTGCATAGCCAATACTCACCTGTGAATAACGTCACTGTGTTTACACACTGTATTCCTCCGCCAAATAATACAGTTTACCAACCTTCAGTTTGCAATGGCTGAATTCTTATACAACATCTTGTCTACACAGCAACTAGTCTGAAGTCTTCTTAAGTCATATAATTTCTCAAACAACACAAAAACCATACACTGCCCGTTATGAAAATGCATTTTAACCAAAATGAAAAACGAACTATATTAGTTATTGGGACTACATTCGACCGCGGATGCACTTGTGCCTATTTACGTATATACAGTCTACATCCGTTATGTCAAATTCGGTTATGTCGGAATTCTCCGGTTATCTCAAAGTCGGATCAAAGTCCCGTTTCAGACACTGTCATTTTACATATAACTGGCTACGTTTATATATAATTTCGTTAAGTCAAACTTTGGATATGTCGACGTATTTTGTTCTGTCCGACGGAATTCGACATAACGGATGTAGACTTACAACATTTATGCTTTCCAACGGGTGAGCAACGTTCTGGGGGATGGAAACTGTTCGCAAGACACGAAGGTAACGTTCGGAATTCGGGAGTGGTAAACAATACTTGGTGCTAACAATCTGAAGGCGGGAGTGGTAAAGTTCGGAGACGATGAGAATAGTTCAGTAGTGGGCAACGTTCGGAGGCGGGTAAGGTCGGAATGAGGGAGAAGATGTGATGTCCTACCAAACGTACTACAAACAACTCAAGCTTTAGCCCTGTAGTTTCCGGTCTCGATAATGCGAAAGAATGTTCCAGCCGCCGATAGTAATTCTGCATCACAATTGTGAATAATAGGACAATTTTTTACCTGAAGTAAAATACCTTACCTGTGTATGTAAAATACCTGTATTTCATCAAGATTACGCTCGGGAAATGACACTGATTAATGTGGAGTGAAGTATTTATTTAAATAAATCTTGAACGCAACAATCGTAAAACTAAAATTATAGCTTGCTATGTATGCATGTATTGAGTCACTATTGACACATGGTATGCATAGCTTATTTGTATCGTTGTTCGCATACAGACACGCACTGTTAGCCTACAAGTAACTTCGTTATTATCTTCATTGTTCGAGGAAGTTCCCTTTTCCTTTATGTTTCGTATTGCTATATGTCATATTTCGTATTGCTATATGTCATGTTTCGTATTGCTATATGTCATGTTTCGTATTGCTATATGTCATGTTTCGTATTGCTATATGTCATGTTTCGTATTGCTATATGTCATGTTTCGTATTGCTATACTGTCATGTTTCGTATTGCTATATGTCATGTTTCGTATTGCTATATGTCATGTTTCGTATTGCTATGTGTCATGTTTCGTATTGCTATACTGTCATGTTTCGTATTGCTATGTGTCATGTTTCGTATTGCTATATGTCATGTTTCGTATTGCTATATGTCATGTTTCGTATTGCTATATGTCATGTTTCATATTGCTATGTTGTCATATTTCGTATTGCTATGTGTCATGTTTCGTATTGCTATACTGTCATGTTTCGTATTGCTATATGTCATGTTTCGTATTGCTATACTGTCATGTTTCGTATTGCTATGTCATGTTTCATATTGCTATGTTGTCATATTTCGTATTGCTATATGTCATGTTTCGTATTGCTATACTGTCATGTTTCGTATTGCTATGTCATGTTTCGTATTGCTATACTGTCATGTTTCGTATTGCTATATGTCATGTTTCGTATTGCTATATGTCATGTTTCGTATTGCTATATGTCATGTTTCGTATTGCTATATGCATGTTCGTATTGCTATACTGTCATGTTTCGTATAGCTATACTGTCATGTTTCGTATTGCTATATGTCATGTTTCGTATTGCTATATGTCATGTTTCGTATTGCTATACTGTCATGTTTCGTATTGCTATATGTCATGTTTCGTATTGCTATATGTCATGTTTCGTATTGCTATACTGTCATGTTTCGTATTGCTATACTGTCATGTTTCGTATTGCTATATGTCATGTTTCGTATTGCTATATGTCATGTTTCGTATTGCTATACTGTCATGTTTCTTCGTATTGCTATATGTCATGTTTCGTATAGCTATACTGTCATGTTTCGTATTGCTATACTGTCATGTTTCGTATTGCTATATGTCATATTTCGTATTGCTATATGTCATGTTTCGTATTGCTATATGTCATGTTTCGTATTGCTATACTGTCATGTTTCGTATAGCTATACTGTCATGTTTCGTATTGCTATATGTCATGTTTCGTGTTGCTATACTGTCATGTTTCGTATTGCTATATGTCATGTTTCGTATTGCTATATGTCATGTTTCGTATTGCTATATGTCATGTTTCGTATTGCTATATGTCATGTTTCGTATTGCTATGTGTCATGTTTCATATTGCTATGTCATGTTTCGTATTGCTATATGTCATGTTTCGTATTGCTATGTGTCATGTTTCATATTGCTATGTCATGTTTCGTATTGCTATATGTCATGTTTCGTATTGCTATGTGTCATGTTTCATATTGCTATGTCATGTTTCGTATTGCTATATGTCATGTTTCGTATTGCTATATGTCATGTTTCGCATTGCTATATGTCATGTTTCGTATTGCTATATGTCATGTTTCGTATTGCTATATGTCATGTTTCGTATTGCTATATGTCATGTTTCGTATTGCTATATGTCATGTTTCGTATTGCTATATGTCATGTTTCGTATTGCTATATGTCATATTTCGTATTGCTATATGTCATGTTTCGTATTGCTATATGTCATGTTTCGTATTGCTATATGTCATGTTTCGTATTGCTATATGTCATGTTTCGTATTGCTATATGTCATGTTTCGTATTGCTATATGTCATGTTTCGTATTGCTATATGTCATGTTTCGTATTGCTATGTGTCATGTTTCATATTGCTATGTCATGTTTCGTATTGCTATATGTCATGTTTCGTATTGCTATTGTCATGTTTCGTATTGCTATATGTCATGTTTCGTATTGCTATGTGTCATGTTTCGTATTGCTATACGGTCATGTTTCGTATTGCTATATGTCATGTTTCGTATTGCTCTACGGTCATGTTTCGTATTGCTCTACGGTCATGTTTCGTATTGCTCTACGGTCATGTTTCGTATTGCTATACGGTCATGTTTCATATTGCTCTACGGTCATGTTTCGTATTGCTATACGGTCATGTTTCGTATTGCTCTACGGTCATGTTTCGTATTGCTTGCTATACGGTCATGTTTCGTATTGCTCTACGGTCATGTTTCGTATTGCTCTACGGTCATGTTTCGTATTGCTCTACGGTCAGACACCACTATTGAAATCTCCATAGACCACAATCATAATATTGTATATAATAATAGAGTGTCCCAAGAATAGTTTGGCATAAAATACAGTAGTTTTCAACACACTGACCTTTGAACCACACGAAAATGTCAAATGTCAATAGGGTTGACCGATTGCTATTTTTAGATTTCCCACTAAATGCTCCCACCCCTACTCTGAAGGTAAGTTGGAGGTGAATGTTGCACTGACCTCTGTATTTACAATATTGTGTTTATTTATCACCAAATAGTATGCAAAAATTCTAAAATATTACAGAATAAACTCATACACGGCATTTTCATATTTAGAAGTCATTTTCACTATTGGTGACAATACCTACTCAGCCAATCAGCCCATGTATCCATAACTCTTAAGGGATTCCCGAAGCCACTATATCAATAACAGCGTCTGACCTAAATTGACGCCGAATGTTCAATAATAAGACAAAACGAGTATTGACTGGCTTCCCAGTGAGTTTACGCTCGTCTGTCAGAATGACAAACAGTTAGTTCGGGCGAGTTATTTTACTAATACACCTCTATTTGGGTTTGAAAGAGAGTTTGTCGAAGTGTATATAACCTAGTAGATGCGTTCCACTTTGTTGATTTATGATGGAGTTACGGTCCTTTGAACATTGTAAAGTACAGCACATATCCTATGGAGCTCTGACATGCATGGCTACTTATAGGGAGCTAGACATCTTATAGGGAGCTAGGCTACATATAGGGAGTTATGCTACTTATAGGGAGCTAGGCTACTTATAGGAAGCTAGGCTACTTATCGGGAGCTAGGCTACTTATAGGGAGCTAGGTTACTTATAGGGAGCTATGTTACTTATAGGGAGCTATGTTACTTATATGGAGCTAGGCTACTTATATGGAGCTAGGCTACTTATAGGGAGCTAGGTTACTTATAGGGAGCTATGTTACTTATAGGGAGCTAGGCTACTTATAGGGAGCTAGGCTACTTATAGGGAGCTAGGTTACTTATAGGGAGCTAGGCTACTTATAGGGAGCTAGGCTACTTATAGGGAGCTAGGCTACTTATAGGGAGCGTTACTTATAGGGAGCTAGGTTACTTATAGGGAGCTAGGCTACTTATAGGGAGCGTTACTTATAGGGAGCTAGGTTACTTATATGGAGCTCGGCTACTTATAGGGAGCTAGGTACTTATAGGGAGCATTACTTATAGGGAGCTAGGTTACTTATAGGGAGCGTTACTTATAGGGAGCTAGGCTACTTATAGGGAGCTAGGCTACTTATAGGGAGCTAGGCTACTTATAGGGAGCGTTACTTATATGGAGCTAGGCTACTTATAGGGAGCTAGGCTACTTATAGGGAGCTAGGCTACTAATAGGGAGCTAGGTTACTTATAGGGAGCTAGGTTACTTATATGGAGCTCGGCTATTTATAGGGAGCTAGGTTACTTATAGGGAGCTAGGCTACTTATAGGGAGCTAGGTTACTTATATGGAGCTAGGCTACTTATAGGGAGCTAGGCTACTTATAGGGAGCTAGGCTACTTATAGGGAGCGTTACTTATAGGGAGCAAGGTTACTTATAGGGAGCTAGGCTACTTATAGGGAGCTAGGCTACGTATAGGGAGCTAGGCTACTTATATGGAGCTCGGCTACTTATAGGGAGCTAGGTTACTTATAGGGAGCGTTACTTATAGGGAGCTAGGCTACTTATAGGGAGCTAGGCTACTTATAGTGAGCTAGGCTACTTATAGGGAGCGTTACTTATAGGGAGCTAGGTTACTTATAGGGAGCTAGGCTACTTATAGGGAGCGTTACTTATATGGAGCTAGGTTACTTATAGGGAGCGTTACTTATAGGGAGCTAGGTTACTTATAGGGAGCGTTACTTATAGGGAGCTGGGTTACTTATAGGGAGCGTTACTTATAGGGAGCGTTACTTATAGGGAGCTAGGTTACTTATAGGGAGCGTTACTTATAGGGAGCTAGGTTACTTATAGGGAGCTAGGCTACTTATAGGGAGCTAGGTTACTTATATGGAGCTAGGCTACTAATAGGGAGCTAGGTTACTTATAGGGAGCTAGGCTACTTATAGGGAGCTAGGCTACTTATAGGGATCTATGTTACTTATAGGGAGCTAGGCTACTTATAGGGAGCGTTACTTATATGGAGCTAGGTTACTTATATGGAGCTAGGTTACTTATAGGGAGCTAGGCTACTTATAGGGATCTATGTTACTTATAGGGAGCTAGGCTACTTATATGGAGCTAGGCTACTTATAGGGAGCTAGGCTACTTATAGGGAGCTAGGTTACTTATAGGGAGCTAGGCTACTTATAGGGAGCTAGGCTACTTATAGGGAGCTAGGTTACTTATAGGGAGCTAGGTTACTTATAGGGAGCTAGGCTACTTATAGGGAGCTAGGCTACTTATAGGGAGCTAGGTTACTTATATGGAGCTAGGTTACTTATAGGGAGCTAGGCTACTTATAGGGAGCTCGGCTACTTATAGGGAGCTAGGCTACTTATAGGGAGCTAGGTTACTTATATGGAGCTAGGTTACTTATAGGGAGCTAGGCTACTTATAGGGAGCTAGGCTACTTATAGGGAGCTAGGTTACTTATAGGGAGCTAGGCTACTTATAGGGAGCTAGGCTACTTATAGGGAGCTAGGTTACTTATAGGGAGCTAGGCTACTTATATGGAGCTCGGCTACTTATAGGGAGCTAGGCTACTTATATGGAGCTCGGCTACTTATATGGAGCTCGGCTACTTATAGGGAGCTAGGTTACTTATAGGGAGCTAGGCTACTTATATGGAGCTCGGCTACTTATAGGGAGCTAGGTTACTTATAGGGAGCTACGTTACTTATAGGGAGCTAGGCTACTTATATGGCGCTAGGCTACTTATAGGGAGCTAGGCTACTTATAGGGAGCTAGGCTACTTATAGGGAGCGTTACTTATAGGGAGCTAGGTTATTTATAGGGAGCTAGGCTACTTATATGGAGCTAGGCTACTTATAGGGAGCTAGGCTACTTATAGGGAGCTAGGTTACTTATAGGGAGCGTTACTTATAGGGAGCTAGGCTACTTATAGGGAGCTAGGCTACTTATAGGGAGCTAGGCTACTTATAGGGAGCGTTACTTATAGGGAGCTAGGCTACTTATATGGAGCTAGGCTACTTATAGGGAGCTAGGCTACTTATAGGGAGCGTTACTTATATGGAGCTAGGCTACTTATAGGGAGCTAGGGTACTTATAGGGAGCGTTACTTATAGGGAGCTAGGCTACTTATAGGGAGCTAGGTTACTTATAGGGAGCTAGGTTACTTATATGGAGCTAGGCTACTTATAGGGAGCGTACAAACAACAAGGAGCTAGGCTACTTATAGGGAGCTAGGTTACTTATAGGGAGCTAGGTTACTTATAGGGAGCTAGGTTACTTATAGGGAGCTAGGTTACTTATAGGGAGCTAGGTTACTTATATGGAGCTAGGCTACTTATAGGGAGCTAGGTTACTTATAGGGAGCTAGGTTACTTATAGGGAGCTAGGCTACTTATAGGGAGCGTTACTTATAGGGAGCTAGGTTACTTATAGGGAGCTAGGTTACTTATAGGGAGCTAGGTTACTTATAGGGAGCGTTACTTATATGGAGCTCGGTTACTTATAGGGAGCTAGGCTACTTATAGGGAGCTAGGCTACTTATAGGGAGCTAGGTTACTTATATGGAGCTAGGTTACTTATAGGGAGCTAGGCTACTTATAGGGAGCTAGGCTACTTATAGGGAGCTAGGTTACTTATATGGAGCTAGGTTACTTATAGGGAGCTAGGCTACTTATAGGGAGCTAGGCTACTTATAGGGAGCTAGGTTACTTATAGGGAGCTAGGCTACTTATAGGGAGCTAGGCTACTTATAGGGAGCTAGGTTACTTATAGGGAGCTAGGCTACTTATAGGGAGCTAGGTTACTTATAGGGAGCTAGGCTACTTATATGGAGCTCGGCTACTTATAGGGAGCTAGGTTACTTATAGGGAGCTAGGCTACTTATATGGAGCTCGGCTACTTATATGGAGCTCGGCTACTTATAGGGAGCTAGGTTACTTATAGGGAGCTAGGCTACTTATATGGAGCTCGGCTACTTATAGGGAGCTAGGTTACTTATAGGGAGCTAGGTTACTTATAGGGAGAGGCTACTTATATGGAGCTAGGCTACTTATAGGGAGCTAGGCTACTTATAGGGAGCTAGGCTACTTATAGGGAGCGTTACTTATAGGGAGCTAGGTTACTTATAGGGAGCTAGGCTACTTATATGGAGCTAGGCTACTTATAGGGAGCTAGGCTACTTATAGGGAGCTAGGTTACTTATAGGGAGCGTTACTTATAGGGAGCTAGGCTACTTATAGGGAGCTAGGTTACTTATAGGGAGCTAGGCTACTTATAGGGAGCGTTACTTATAGGGAGCTAGGCTACTTATATGGAGCTAGGCTACTTATAGGGAGCTAGGCTACTTATAGGGAGCGTTACTTATAGGGAGCTAGGCTACTTATAGGGAGCTAGGGTACTTATAGGGAGCGTTACTTATAGGGAGCTAGGCTACTTATAGGGAGCTAGGTACTTATAGGAGCTAGGCTACTTATATGGAGCTAGGCTACTTATAGGGAGCTACTTATAGGGAGCTAGGTTACTTATAGGGAGCTAGGCTACTTATAGGGAGCAGTTACTTATAGGGAGCTAGGCTACTTATAGGGAGCTAGGCTACTTATAGGGAGCTAGGCTACTTATAGGGAGCTAGGTTACTTATAGGGAGCTAGGTTACTTATAGGGAGCTAGGGTACTTATAGGGAGCGTTACTTATAGGGAGCTAGGCTACTTATAGGGAGCTAGGTTACTTATAGGGAGCTAGGTTACTTATATGGAGCTAGGCTACTTATAGGGAGCGTTACTTATAGGGAGCTAGGTTACTTATAGGGAGCTAGGTTACTTATAGGGAGCTAGGGTACTTATAGGGAGCGTTACTTATAGGGAGCTAGGCTACTTATAGGGAGCTAGGGTACTTATAGGGAGCTAGGCTACTTATAGGGAGCTAGGCTACTTATAGGGAGCGTTACTTATAGGGAGCTAGGCTACTTATATGGAGCTAGGCTACTTATAGGGAGCTAGGCTACTTATAGGGAGCGTTACTTATATGGAGCTAGGCTACTTATAGGGAGCTAGGGTACTTATAGGGAGCGTTACTTATAGGGAGCTAGGCTACTTATAGGGAGCTAGGTTACTTATAGGGAGCTAGGTTACTTATATGGAGCTAGGCTACTTATAGGGAGCGTTACTTATAGGGAGCTAGGTTACTTATAGGGAGCTAGGTTACTTATAGGGAGCTAGGTTACTTATAGGGAGCTAGGTTACTTATAGGGAGCTAGGTTACTTATATGGAGCTAGGCTACTTATAGGGAGCTAGGTACTTATAGGGAGCTAGGTACTTATAGGGAGCTAGGCTACTTATAGGGAGCGTTACTTATAGGGAGCTAGGTTACTTATAGGGAGCTAGGTTACTTATAGGGAGCTAGGTTACTTATAGGGAGCGTTACTTATATGGAGCTCGGTTACTTATAGGGAGCTAGGCTACTTATAGGGAGCTAGGCTACTTATAGGGAGCTAGGTACTTATATGGAGCTAGGCTACTTATAGGGAGCTAGGCTACTTATAGGGAGCTAGGCTACTTATAGGGAGCTAGGCTACTTATAGGGAGCTAGGTTACTTATAGGGAGCTAGGCTACTTATAACACAAGGGAGCTAGGTTACTTATAGGGAGCTAGGTTACTTATAGGGAGCTAGGTTACTTATAGGGAGCTAGGCTACTTATAGGGAGCTAGGCTACTTATAGGGAGCTAGGCTACTTATAGGGAGCTAGGCTACTTATAGGGAGCTAGGTTACTTATATGGAGCTAGGTTACTTATAGGGAGCTAGGCTACTTATAGGGAGCTAGGCTACTTATAGGGAGCTAGGTTACTTATAGGGAGCTAGGCTACTTATAGGGAGCTAGGCTACTTATAGGGAGCTAGGTTACTTATAGGGAGCTAGGTTACTTATAGGGAGCTAGGCTACTTATATGGAGCTAGGCTACTTATAGGGAGCTAGGCTACTTATAGGGAGCTAGGCTACTTATAGGGAGCGTTACTTATAGGGAGCTAGGTTACTTATAGGGAGCTAGGCTACTTATATGGAGCTAGGCTACTTATAGGGAGCTAGGCTACTTATAGGGAGCT
The DNA here is from genome assembly GCA_014843695.1 of Archivesica marissinica. Classification (NCBI taxonomy): domain Eukaryota; kingdom Metazoa; phylum Mollusca; class Bivalvia; order Venerida; family Vesicomyidae; genus Archivesica; species Archivesica marissinica. Next base: position 6,017 of record JABXNX010000436.1, on the reverse strand, counting down.
AGGTTACTTATAGGGAGCGTTACTTATAGGGAGCTAGGCTACTTATAGGGAGCTAGGTTACTTATAGGGAGCTAGGTTACTTATAGGGAGCTAGGTTACTTATAGGGAGCTAGGTTACTTATAGGGAGCTAGGGTACTTATAGGGAGCGTTACTTATAGGGAGCTAGGCTACTTATAGGGAGCTAGGGTACTTATAGGGAGCGTTACTTATAGGGAGCTAGGCTACTTATAGGGAGCTAGCTAGGCTACTTATAGGGAGCTAGGCTACTTATAGGGAGCGTTACTTATAGGGAGCTAGGCTACTTATATGGAGCTAGGCTACTTATAGGGAGCTAGGCTACTTATAGGGAGCGTTACTTATAGGGAGCTAGGCTACTTATAGGGAGCTAGGCTACTTATAGGGAGCGTTACTTATAGGGAGCTAGGCTACTTATAGGGAGCGTTACTTATAGGGAGCTAGGTTACTTATAGGGAGCGTTACTTATAGGGAGCGTACTTATAGGGAGCGTTACTTATAGGGAGCGCTACTTATAGGGAGCTAGGTTACTTATAGGGAGCGTTACTTATAGGGAGCTAGGCTACTTATAGGGAGCTAGGCTACTTATAGGGAGCTAGGTTACTTATAGGGAGCTAGGCTACTTATAGGGAGCTAGGCTACTTATAGGGAGCTAGGCTACTTATAGGGAGCTAGCTACTTATAGGGAGCGTACTTATAGGGAGCTAGGTACTTATAGGGAGCGTACTTATAGGGAGCTAGGTTACTTATAGGGAGCTAGGTTACTTATAGGGAGCTAGGTTACTTATAGGGAGCTAGTTACTTATAGGGAGCTAGGTTACTTATAGGGAGCTAGGTTACTTATAGGGAGCTAGGCTACTTATAGGGAGCTAGGTTACTTATAGGGAGCTAGGTTACTTATAGGGAGCTAGGCTACTTATAGGGAGCTAGGTTACTTATAGGGAGCTAGGTTACTTATAGGGAGCTAGGTTACTTATAGGGAGCTAGGTTACTTATAGGGAGCTAGGTTACTTATAGGGAGCTAGGTTACTTATAGGGAGCTAGGCTACTTATAGGGAGCTAGGCTACTTATAGGGAGCTAGGCTACTTATAGGGAGCTAGGTTACTTATAGGGAGCTAGGTTACTTATAGGGAGCTAGGCTACTTATAGGGAGCTAGGCTACTTATAGGGAGCTAGGTTACTTATAGGGAGCTAGGCTACTTATAGGGAGCTAGGTTACTTATAGGGAGCTAGGTTACTTATAGGGAGCTAGGCTACTTATAGGGAGCTAGGCTACTTATAGGGAGCTAGGCTACTTATAGGGAGCTAGGCTACTTATATGGAGCTAGGCTACTTATAGGGAGCTAGGTTACTTATAGGGAGCTAGGCTACTTATATGGAGCTCGGCTACTTATAGGGAGCTAGGTTACTTATAGGGAGCTAGGTTACTTATAGGGAGCTAGGCTACTTATATGGGCTAGGCTACTTATAGGGAGCTAGGCTACTTATAGGGAGCTAGGCTACTTATAGGGAGCGTTACTTATAGGGAGCTAGGTTACTTATAGGGAGCTAGGCTACTTATATGGAGCTAGGCTACTTATAGGGAGCTAGGCTACTTATAGGGAGCTAGGTTACTTATAGGGAGCGTTACTTATAGGGAGCTAGGCTACTTATAGGGAGCTAGGCTACTTATAGGGAGCTAGGCTACTTATAGGGAGCGTTACTTATAGGGAGCTAGGCTACTTATATGGAGCTAGGCTACTTATAGGGAGCTAGGCTACTTATAGGGAGCGTTACTTATATGGAGCTAGGCTACTTATAGGGAGCTAGGGTACTTATAGGGAGCGTTACTTATAGGGAGCTAGGCTACTTATAGGGAGCTAGGTTACTTATAGGGAGCTAGGTTACTTATATGGAGCTAGGCTACTTATAGGGAGCGTTACTTATAGGGAGCTAGGTTACTTATAGGGAGCTAGGCTACTTATAGGGAGCTAGGTTACTTATAGGGAGCTAGGTTACTTATAGGGAGCTAGGCTACTTATAGGGAGCTAGGTTACTTATAGGGAGCTAGGTTACTTATATGGAGCTAGGCTACTTATATGGAGCTAGGCTACTTATAGGGAGCTAGGTTACTTATAGGGAGCTAGGCTACTTATAGGGAGCGTTACTTATAGGGAGCTAGGTTACTTATAGGGAGCTAGGTTACTTATAGGGAGCTAGGTTACTTATAGGGAGCGTTACTTATATGGAGCTCGGTTACTTATAGGGAGCTAGGCTACTTATAGGGAGCTAGGCTACTTATAGGGAGCTAGGTTACTTATATGGAGCTAGGTTACTTATAGGGAGCTAGGCTACTTATAGGGAGCTAGGCTACTTATAGGGAGCTAGGTACTTATAGGAGCTAGGTTACTTATAGGGAGCTAGGCTACTTATAGGGAGCTAGGCTACTTATAGGGAGCTAGGTTACTTATAGGGAGCTAGGCTACTTATAGGGAGCTAGGCTACTTATAGGGAGCTAGGTTACTTATAGGGAGCTAGGCTACTTATAGGGAGCTAGGTTACTTATAGGGAGCTAGGCTACTTATATGGAGCTCGGCTACTTATAGGGAGCTAGGTTACTTATAGGGAGCTAGGCTACTTATATGGAGCTCGGCTACTTATATGGAGCTCGGCTACTTATAGGGAGCTAGGTTACTTATAGGGAGCTAGGCTACTTATATGGAGCTCGGCTACTTATAGGGAGCTAGGTTACTTATAGGGAGCTAGGTTACTTATAGGGAGTTAGGCTACTTATATGGAGCTAGGCTACTTATAGGGAGCTAGGCTACTTATAGGGAGCTAGGCTACTTATAGGGAGCGTTACTTATAGGGAGCTAGGTTACTTATAGGGAGCTAGGCTACTTATATGGAGCTAGGCTACTTATAGGGAGCTAGGCTACTTATAGGGAGCTAGGTTACTTATAGGGAGCGTTACTTATAGGGAGCTAGGCTACTTATAGGGAGCTAGGTTACTTATAGGGAGCTAGACGTTACTTATAGGGAGCTAGGTTACTTATAGGGAGCTAGGTTACTTATAGGGAGCTAGGGTACTTATAGGGAGCGTTACTTATAGGGAGCTAGGCTACTTATAGGGAGCTAGGGTACTTATAGGGAGCGTTACTTATAGGGAGCTAGGCTACTTATAGGGAGCTAGGTACTTATAGGAGCTAGGTACTTATAGGAGCTAGGCTACTTATAGGGAGCGTTACTTATAGGGAGCTAGGCTACTTATAGGGAGCTAGGTTACTTATAGGGAGCTAGGTTACTTATAGGGAGCTAGGTTACTTATAGGGAGCTAGGTTACTTATAGGGAGCTAGGCTACTTATAGGGAGCTAGGTTACTTATAGGGAGCTAGGTTACTTATAGGGAGCTAGGCTACTTATAGGGAGCGTTACTTATAGGGAGCTAGGCTACTTATAGGGAGCTAGGTTACTTATAGGGAGCTAGGTTACTTATAGGGAGCTAGTTACTTATAGGGAGCTAGGTTACTTATAGGGAGCTAGGCTACTTATAGGGAGCTAGGCTACTTATAGGGAGCTAGGTTACTTATAGGGAGCTAGGTTACTTATAGGGAGCTAGGCTACTTATAGGGAGCTAGGCTACTTATAGGGAGCTAGGTTACTTATAGGGAGCTAGGCTACTTATAGGGAGCTAGGCTACTTATAGGGAGCTAGGTTACTTATAGGGAGCTAGGTTACTTATAGGGAGCTAGGCTACTTATATGGAGCTAGGCTACTTATAGGGAGCTAGGCTACTTATAGGGAGCTAGGCTACTTATAGGGAGCGCTACTTATAGGGAGCTAGGCTACTTATAGGGAGCTAGGTTACTTATAGGGAGCTAGGCTACTTATATGGAGCTAGGCTACTTATAGGGAGCTAGGTTACTTATAGGGAGCGTTACTTATAGGGAGCTAGGCTACTTATAGGGAGCTAGGCTACTTATAGGGAGCTAGGTTACTTATAGGGAGCGTTACTTATAGGGAGCTAGGCTACTTATATGGAGCTAGGCTACTTATAGGGAGCTAGGCTACTTATAGGAGCGTTACTTATAGGAGCTAGGCTACTTATAGGGAGCTAGGCTACTTATAGTGAGCGTTACTTATAGGGAGCTAGGCTACTTATAGGGAGCTAGGCTACTTATATGGAGCTAAGCTACTTATAGGGAGCTAGGCTACTTATAGGGAGCAGTTACTTATAGGGAGCAGTTACTTATAGGGAGCTAGGCTACTTATAGGGAGCTAGGTTACTTATAGGGAGCTAGGTTACTTATAGGGAGCTAGCTTACTTATATGGAGCTAGGCTACTTATAGGGAGCTAGGTTACTAATAGGGAGCAGTTACTATAGGGAGCTAGGCTACTTATAGGGAGCGTTACTTATAGGGAGCAGTTACTTATAGGGAGCTAGGCTACTTATAGGGAGCTAACAACACAAACCACAAAGCTAGGCTACTTATAGGGAGCTAGGCTACTTATAGGGAGCGTACAAACAACAAACATACTATAGGGAGCTACACAAAGCAGGCTACTTATAGGGAGCTAGGCTACTTATAGGGAGCAGTTACTTATATGGAGCTAGGTACTTATAGGGAGCTAGGCTACTTATAGGGAGCTAGGCTACTTATAGGGAGCTAGGTTACTTATAGGGAGCTAGGCTACTTATAGGGAGCTAGGTTACTTATAGGGAGCTAGGTTACTTATAGGGAGCTAGGCTACTTATATGGAGCTCGGTTACTTATAGGGAGCTAGGTTACTTATAGGGAGCTAGGCTACTTATAGGGAGCTAGGCTACTTATAGGGAGCGTTACTTATAGGGAGCTAGGCTACTTATAGGGAGCGTTACTTATAGGAGCTAGGCTACTTATAGGGAGCGCTACTTATAGGGAGCTAGGCTACTTATAGGGAGCGTTACTTATAGGAGCTAGGTTACTTATATGGAGCTAGGCTACTTATAGGGAGCGTTACTTATAGGGAGCTAGGCTACTTATAGGGAGCTAGGCTACTTATAGGGAGCTAGGCTACTTATAGGGAGCTAGGTTACTTATAGGGAGCTAGGCTACTTATATGGAGCTAGGCTACTTATAGGGAGCTAGGCTACTTATAGGGAGCTAGGCTACTTATAGGGAGCTAGGTTACTTATAGGGAGCTAGGTTACTTATATGGAGCTAGGCTACTTATAGGGAGCGTTACTTATAGGGAGCTAGGTTACTTATAGGGAGCTAGGTTACTTATAGGGAGCTAGGTTACTTATAGGGAGCTAGGTTACTTATAGGGAGCTAGGTTACTTATATGGAGCTAGCACAAAGCTACTTATATGGAGCTAGGCTACTTATAGGGAGCAGCTACTTATAGGGAGCGCTACTTATAGGGAGCTAGGCTACTTATATGGAGCTAGGCTACTTATATGGAGCTAGGCTACTTATAGGGAGCGCTACTTATATGGAGCTAGGCTACTTATAGGGAGCTAAGCTACTTATATGCAGCTAGGCTACTTATAGGGACACGTTACTTATATGGAGCTAGGCTACTTATAGGGAGCAGCTACTTATAGGGAGCTACACAAACGCTACTTATATGGAGCTAGGCTACTTATAGGGAGCAGTTACTTATATGGAGCTAGGCTACTTATAGGGAGCAGCTACTTATATGGAGCTAGGCTACTTATAGGGAGCAGTTACTTATATGGAGCTAGGCTACTTATAGGGAGCAGCTACTTATAGGGAGCTATGCTACTTATAGGGAGCTAGGCTACTTATATGGAGCTAGGCTACTTATATGGAGCTAGGCTACTTATATGGAGCTAGGCTACTTATATGGAGCTAGGCTACTTATAGGGAGCTAAGCTACTTATATGCAGCTAGGCTACTTATATGGAACGCTACTTATATGGAGCTAGGCTACTTATAGGGAGCGTTACTTATAGGGAGCTAGGCTACTTATATGGCGCTAGGCTACTTATAGGGAGCTAGGCTACTTATAGGGAG
>JABXNX010000435.1:0-17239 GCA_014843695.1 Archivesica marissinica | reverse complement strand
CTATCTCGGATTGCTCGGACATTTAGCAATGTGTCGGAGATATGCTATCTCGGATTGCTCGGACATTTAGCAATGTGTTGGACGTTTGCTATCTCGGATTGCTCGGACATTTAGCAATGTGTCGGAGGTTTGCTATCTCGGATTGTTCGGACATTTAGCAACGTGTCTGAGGTTTGCTATCTCGGATTGCTCGGACATTTAGCAATGTGTCGGAGGTTTGCTATCTCGGATTGCTCGGACATTTAGCAGCATGTCTCTAGCTCGTTATGAATGTATCGGTATAAAATGACTGTAAAACAGTCTTGTAGGTTTCCTTAGAGTCGTGGTGAGGCATATGAGCGACTGTAGATTAAAACCCCTATGTATTTAACTACTTTATACCTTTGTATGGAAGGCTTGTTCCGAGCTTGCCTTGAATGTGTTACAGTCGTCGGCTATAGCAACCTGCGGGTAGAGGCCGCTACACAAGATTATCTTCAACAGGTTAATATCCCTAACTGTAAACCTCCGACTTACATTGGAAGTTTCCTGTAATATATATTACATAGGATGTCATTCAACAGGTTAATATCAGCCACTGTAAACCTCCGACTTTCAATGGTAGTCTCCTGTAATATATATTACATAGGATGTCATTCAACAGGTTAATATCAGTCACTGTAAACCTCCGACTTTCAATGGTAGTCTCTTGTAATATATATTACATAGGATGTCATTCAACAGGTTAATATTAGGTTTAATCATATTTTACTTGCTAGTTTACATGTATAGTACATATAGACCTATAGTACATATAGACATATCAGACGATGTTCAACAGGTTCATATCCATAACTATTGACCTTCAGTAATAAATACTACATAAGACATTGTTCAACAGGTTCATATCCGTAACTATTGACCTTCAGTAATAAATACTACATAAGACATTGTTCAACAGGTTCATATCCATAACTATTGACCTTCAGTAATAAATACTACATAAGACGTTGTTCAACAGGTTCATATCCATAACTATTGACCTTCAGTAATAAATACTACTTAAGACATTGTTCAACAGGTTCATATCCATAACTATTGACCTTCAGTAATAACTACTACATAAGACATTGTTCAACAGGTTCATATCCATAACTATTGACCTTCAGTAATAAATACTACATAAGACGTTGTTCAACAGGTTCATATCCATAACTGTAAAACTTCAACTTGCATTGGAAGTCACCTGTAAGAGATATAACACAAGAACACCTACACTATGTTGATATCCCCCAGTCATTATGATTAATTAATTCAGAAAAGGTTTCATCAAATCCGTGAAAAATATCACAATTTATTACATACACATCATAAATCCACCACAACTACAGGGTGTATTACATACATGTACACATCATAAATCCACCACAAATACATGGTGTATTACATACATGTACACATCATAAATCCACCACAAATACATGGTGTATTACATACATGTACACATCATAAATCCACGACAAATACATGGTGTATTACATACATGTACACATCATAAATCCACCACAAATACATACATGTACACATCATAAATCCACCACAAATACATGGTGTATTACATACATGTACACATAATATATCCACCACAAATACATACATGTACACATCATAAATCCACCACAAATACATACATGTACACATCATAAATCCACATCAAATACATACATGTACACATCATAAATCCACCACAAATACATGATGTATTACATACATGTACACATCATAAATCCACCACAAATACATACATGTACACATCATAAATCCACCACAAATACATACATGTACACATCATAAATCCACCACAAATACATACATGTACACATCATAAATCCACCACAAATACATGGTGTATTACATACATGTACACATAATATATCCACCACAAATACATACATGTACACATCATAAATCCACCACAAATACATACATGTACACATCATAAATCCACATCAAATACATACATGTACACATCATAAATCCACCACAAATACATGATGTATTACATACATGTACACATCATAAATCCACCACAAATACATACATGTACACATCATAAATCCACCACAAATACATACATGTACACATCATAAATCCACCACAAATACATACATGTACACATCATAAATCCACCACAAATACATACATGTACACATCATAAATCCACCACAAATACATGGTGTATTACATACATGTACACATAATATATCCACCACAAATACATACATGTACACATCATAAATCCACCACAAATACATACATGTACACATCATAAATCCACATCAAATACATACATGTACACATCATAAATCCACCACAAATACATGATGTATTACATACATGTACACATCATAAATCCACCACAAATACATACATGTACACATCATAAATCCACCACAAATACATACATGTACACATCATAAATCCACCACAAATACATACATGTACACATCATAAATCCACCACAAATACATGGTGTATTACATACATGTACACATAATATATCCACCACAAATACATACATGTACACATCATAAATCCACCACAAATACATACATGTACACATCATAAATCCACCACAAATACATACATGTACACATTATATATCCACCACAAATACATACATGTACACATCATATATCCACCACAAATACATACATGTACACATCATAAATCCACCACAAATACATACATGTACACATCATATATCCACCACAAATACATGGTGTATTACATACATGTACACATCATATATCCACCACAAATACATACATGTACACATCATAAATCCACCACAAATACATACATGTACACATCATATATCCACCACAAATACATACATGTACACATCATAAATCTACCACAAATAATAGGTGTATTACATACATGTACACATCATAAATCCACCACAAATACATACATGTACACATCATATATCCACCACAAATACATGGTGTATTACATACATGTACACATCATATATCCACCACAAATACATACATGTACACATCATAAATCCACCACAAATACATACATGTACACATCATATATCCACCACAAATACATACATGTACACATCATAAATCTACCACAAATAATAGGTGTATTACATACATGTACACATCATAAATCCACCACAAATACATACATGTACACATCATATATCCACCACAAATACATGGTGTATTACATACATGTACACATCATATATCCACCACAAATACATGTGTATTCATACATGTACACATCATAAATCCACCACAAATACATACATGTACACATCATATATCCACCACAAATACATACATGTACACATCATAAATCTACCACAAATAATGGTGTATTACATACATGTACACATCATAAATCCACCACAAATACATACATGTACACATCATAAATCTATCACAAATACATACATGTACACATCATAAATCCACCACAAATACATACATGTACACATCATATATCCACCACAAATACATACATGTACACATCATATATCCACCACAAATACATACATGTACACATCATAAATCTACCACAAATACATACATGTACACATCATATATCCACCACAATACATGGTGTATTACATACATGTACACATCATATATCCACCACAAATACATACATGTACACATCATAAATCCACCACAAATACATACATGTACACATCATATATCCACCACAAATACATACATGTACACATCATAAATCTACCACAAATAATAGGTGTATTACATACATGTACACATCATAAATCCACCACAAATACATACATGTACACATCATATATCCACCACAAATACATGGTGTTTACATACATGTACACATCATATATCCACCACAAATACATACATGTACACATCATAAATCCACCACAAATACATACATGTACACATCATATATCCACCACAAATACATACATGTACACATCATAAATCTACCACAAATACATAGTGTATTACATACATGTACACATCATAAATCCACCACAAATACATACATGTACACATCATAAATCTACCACAAATACATAGTGTATTACATACATGTACACATCATAAATCCACCACAAATACATGATGTATTCCATACATGTACACATCATAAATCCACCACAAATACATACATGTACACATCATATATCCACCACAAATACATACATGTACACATCATAAATCTACCACAAATAATTGGTGTATTACATACATGTACACATCATAAATCCACCACAAATACATACATGTACACATCATAAATCCACCACAAATACATGGTGTATTACATACATGTACACATCATAAAGCCACCACAAATACATACATGTACATATCATATAACCACCACAAATACATGGTGTATTACATACATGTACACATCATAAAGCCACCACAAATACATACATGTACACATCATATAACCACCACAAATACATGGTGTATTACATACATGTACACATCATAAATCTATCACAAATACATGGTGTATTACATACATGTACACATCATAAAGCCACCACAAATACATACATGTACACATCATATAACCACCACAAATACATGGTGTATTACATACATGTACACATCATAAATCCACCACAAATACATGGTGTATTACATACATGTACACATAATATATCCACCACAAATACATGATGTATTACATACATGTACACATCATAAATCCACCACAAATACATGATGCATTACATACATGTACACATCATAAATCCACCACAAATACATACATGTACACATCATAAATCCACCACAAATACATGATGTATTACATACATGTACACATCATAAATCCACCACAAATACATACATGTACACATCATAAATCCACCACAAATACATGATGTATTCCATACATGTACACATCATAAATCTACCACAAATACATGGTGTATTACATATATGTACACATCATAAATCTACCACAAATACATGGTGTATTCTTCAATTTGATACAGGGTCTTGTATCACAACGGATGTTTTAATAATCTGAGAATGTGAGATGGTATGGTGGTCGCCTGATCGGACAGGTGGGTTTTCTCCGGGTACTCTTGTTTCCTCCCACACGAATGACCACATTTACGCTTTCATCCGCGCCAACAAGAGTGATTAATATAAGTTGTTAAACCTTCTTCGCAATCGTTGTAAAATAAATAAAGTATAAACTAAGAATCCATATCATAGCCATAGCCGGACTACTTTTCTCACTATTGCACAAAGTCAAATATATACATGAGTGTAGGAAGCTAGTACTAGTTTACAAAATGATTGCAGCAACAAAATAGTACGAAAGAATACTAACGTTAATGTTTTAACGAGGGACATATAATGAAAGCATACATGTCAACTCTCCCGAACTTGGCACAAGTCTCACGAACTTGGCACGAGTCTCCCGAACTTGGCACAAGTCTCCCGAACTTGGCACGAGTCTCCCAAACTTGGCACGAGTCTCCCGAACTTTGCACAAGTCTCCCAAACTTGGCACGAGTCTCCCGAACTTGGCACAAGTCTCCCAAACTTGGCACGAGTCTCCCGAACTTGGCACGAATCTCCCAATCTTTGCACAACTCTCCCGAACTTGGCACAAGTCTCCCGAACTTGGCACAAGTCTCCCGAACTTGGCACAACTCTCCCGAACTTGGCACAAGTCTCCCGAACTTGGCACGAGTCTCCCGAACTTGGCACGAGTCTCCCGAACTTGGCACGAGTCTACCGAATCAACCCACTGAATTGTATATTGTATTCTAACCTGTAACTGCTGTAGATTGTGTGATAGTCGGAACTCTAGATCCTTTATGTCTGAATCATTCTCATCCTCTCCATCACTGATCTCATAGTCCTGCAATGTACATACTGCAGTAATCTAACATATCATAGTCCTGCAATGTACATACTGCAGTAATCTAACATATCATAGTCCTGCAATGTACATACTGTAGTAATCTAACATCTCATAGTCCTGCAATGTAAATATTGTAGTAATCTAACATATAGTCCTGCAATGTACATACTGCAGTAATCTAACATCTCATAGTGCTGCAATGTACATATTGTAGTAATCTAACATATAGTCCTGCAATGTACATACTGCAGTAATCTAACATCTCATAGTCCTGCAATGTACATACTGTAGTAATCTAACATATCATTGTCATGCAATGTACATACTGCAGTAATCTAACATCTCATAGTCCTGCAATGTACATATTGTAGTAATCTAACATATAGTCCTGCAATGTACATACTGCAGTAATCTAACATCTCATAGTCCTGCAATGTACATACTGTAGTAATCTAACATCTCATAATCCTGCAATGTACATACTGCAGTAATCTAACATATCATAGTCCTGTAATGTACATACTGTAGTAATCTAACATCTCATAGTCCTGCAATGTACACATACTGTAGTAATCTAACATATCATTGTCATGCAATGTACATACTGCAGTAATCTAACATCTCATAGTCCTGCAATGTACATACTGTAGTAATCTAACATCTCATAGTGCTGCAATGTACATATTGTAGTAATCTAACATATAGTCCTGCAATGTACATACTGCAGTAATCTAACATCTCATAGTCCTGCAATGTACATACTGCAGTAATCTAACATCTCATAGTCCTGCAATGTACACATACTGTAGTAATCTAACATATCATTGTCATGCAATGTACATACTGCAGTAATCTAACATCTCATAGTCCTGCAATGTACATACTGTAGTAATCTAACATCTCATAGTCCTGCAATGTACATACTGTAGTAATCTAACATCTCATAGTCCTGCAATGTACATACTGTAGTAATCTAACATCTCATAGTCCTGCAATGTACATACTGTAGTAATCTAACATCTCATAGTCCTGCAATGTACATACTGTAGTAATCTAACATCTCATAGTCCTGCAATGTACATACTGTAGTAATCTAACATCTCATAGTCCTGCAATGTACATACTGTAGTAATCTAACATCTCATAGTCCTGCAATGTACATACTGTAGTAATCTAACATCTCATAGTCCTGCAATGTACATACTGTAGTAATCTAACATCTCATAGTCCTGCAATGTACATACTGTAGTAATCTAACATCTCATAGTCCTGCAATGTACATACTGTAGTAATCTAACATCTCATAGTCCTGCAATGTACATACTGTAGTAATCTAACATCTCATAGTCCGGCAATGTACATACTGTAGTAATCTAACATATAGTCGTGCAATGTACATACTGTAGTAATCTAACATATAGTCCTGCAATGTACATACTGCAGTAATCTAACATCTCATAGTCCTGCAATGTACATACTGTAGTAATCTAACATATCATAGTCCTGCAATGTACATACTGTAGTAATCTAACATCTCATAGTCCTGCAATGTACATACTGCAGTAATCTAACATCTCATAGTCCTGCAATGTACATACTGTAGTAATATAACATCTCATAGTCCTGCAATGTACATACTGTAGTAATATAACATCTCATAGTCCTGCAATGTACATACTGTAGTAATATAACATCTCATAGTCATGCAATGTACATACTGCAGTAATCTAACATCTCATAGTCATGCAATGTACATACTGCAGTAATCTAAGATATCATTGTCCTGCAATGTACATACTGCAGTAATCTAACATATCATAGTCCTGCAATGTACATACTGCAGTAATCTAATATATCATAGTCATGCAATGTACATACTGTAGTAATCTAACATATCATAGTCATGCAATGTACATACTGCAGTAATCTAAGATATCATTGTCCTGCAATGTACATACTGTAGTAATCTAACATATCATAGTCATGCAATGTACATACTGCAGTAATCTAACATATCATAGTCCTGCAATGTACATACTATAGTAATCTAACATATCATAGTCCTGCAATGTACATACTGCAGTAATCTAACATAGCATAGTCCTGCAATGTACATACTGTAGTAATCTAACATATCATAGTCATGCAATGTACATACTGCAGTAATCTAACATATCATAGTCATGCAATGTACATACTGTAGTAATCTAACATATCATAGTCATGCAATGTACATACTGCAGTAATCTAACATATCATTGTCCTGCAATGTACATACTGTAGTAATCTAACATATCATAGTCATGCAATGTACATACTGCAGTAATCTAACATATCATAGTCATGCAATGTACATACTGTAGTAATCTAACATATCATAGTCCTGCAATGTACATACTGTAGTAATCTAACATATCATAGTCATGCAATGTACATACTGCAGTAATCTAATATATCATTGTCCTGCAATGTACATACTGCAGTAATCTAACATATCATAGCCCTGCAATGTACATACTGCAGTAATCTAACATATAGTCATGCAATGTACATACTGTAGTAATCTAACATATCATAGCCCTGCAATGTACATACTGCAGTAATCTAACATATCATAGCCCTGCAATGTACATACTGCAGTAATCTAACATATAGTCATGCAATGTACATACTGTAGTAATCTAACATATAGTCATGCAATGTACATACTGTAGTAATCTAATATAGCATAGTCCTGCAATGTACATACTACAGTAATCTAACATCTCATAGCCCTGCAATGTACATACTGCAGTAATCTAACATATAGTCCTGCAATGTACATACTGTAGTAATCTAACATATAGTCCTGCAATGTACATACTGCAGTAATCTAACATATAGTCCGGCAATGTACATACTGCAGTAATCTAACTTCTCATAGTCCTGCAATGTACATACTGTAGTAATCTAACATATAGTCCTGCAATGTACATACTGCAGTAATCTAACATCTCATAGTCCGGCAATGTACATACTGTAGTAATCTAACATCTCATAGTCCGGCAATGTACATACTGCAGTAATCTAACATATAGTCATGCAATGTACATACTGTAGTAATCTAACATATCATAGCCCTGCAATGTACATACTGCAGTAATCTAACATATCATAGTCCTGCAATGTACATACTGCAGTAATCTAACATCTCATAGTCCTGCAATGTACATACTGCAGTAATCTAACATATCATAGTCATGCAATGTACATACTGTAGTAATCTAACATATCATAGTCATGCAATGTACATACTGCAGTAATCTAACATCTCATACAAGTAAAGAACATACAAACAAGTAAAGAACATACAAACAAGTATAGAACATACAAACAAGTATAGAACATACAAACAAGTATAGAACATACAAACAAGGAAAGAACATACAAACAAGGAAAGAACATACAAACAAGGAAAGAACATACAAACAAGTAAAGAACATACAAACAAGTATAGAACATACAAACAAGGAAAGAACATACAAACAAGTATAGAACATACAAACAAGTATAGAACATACAAACAAGCATAGAACATACAAACTGACAGAGAATTGGAACACCTTACTGCCATGCTATATCCTGTGGGGAACAACATTATGTTGAAGATGGTGCAACATGATACACCTTACTGTCATGCTATATCCTGTGGGGAACAACATTATGTTGAAGATGGTGCAACATGATACACCTTACTGTCATGCTATATCCTGTGGGGAACAGCATTATGTTGGAGTTGGTACAACATGATACACCTTACTGCCATGCTATATCCTGTGGGGACAACATTATGTTGGAGGTGGTACAACATGATACACCTTACTGCCATGCTATATCCTGTGGGAACAACATTATGTTGGAGGTGGTACAACATGATACACCTTACTGCCATGCTATATCCTGTGGGGAACAACATTATGTTGGAGTTGGTGCAACATGATACACCTTACTGCCATGCTAAATCCTGTGGGGACAACATTATGTTGGAGGTGGTACAACATGATACACCTTACTGCCATGCTATATCCTGTGGGGACAACATTATGTTGGAGGTGGTACAACATGATACACCTTACTGCCATGCTATATCCTGTGGGAGCAACATTATGCTGGAGTTGGTGCAACATGATACACCTTACTGCCATGCTATATCCTGTGGGGAACAACATTATGTTGGAAATGGTACAACATGGTACACCTTACTGCCATGCTATATCCTGTGGCGAACAACATTATATTGGAGATGGTGCAACATGATACACAACGATTGAGAATTATCACAAAGCACGCATTGAATACCTTGTGCTCAGGTGATATAAAGATTCTCTTCTATAAAAAGTGGTAAATGTTGTTTTCCAAACTTACCTCGTCTTCCATTTTCAGAACTTTTCTTCTCTTCGATTCCTTCCTCTGTTCTCTCTTTAGCTCTCCAAGTCGCTTCCGTTCTCCGTGTTTCTGTCGTCTCTCCGAACTACTCAGATACTGTTGTTGATCCTCCAGTTTCTCCAGTAAACCATGGTCCTGTAAACACAGTTAGTGTCTCCATGAGGAATTTATCTTCTCAGACACGTTTTTTTTTTTTTTTGTATTTTTTTCCATACATTACATTACATACAATGAAATACGTGGAAAACAATTTGAAATTAAATTAGGATTTATTATTATTGCTGTATACGATTTAATCTGGGGGGGGGGGGAAAGCAGATGGGTTGGGCTACAAGTTATGACAACATTATTTACAGCCCTTCCCATGCAGCTGTCACCTCTCATGCTCTCACACTTTCCATAAGTACATGGTACATCATGTTGTGGGAACAATCTATTTCCTCTTGCTCTCACACTCTCCATAAGTACATACTACATCATGTTGTGGGAACAATCTATTTCCTCTTGCTCTCACACTCTCCATAAGTACATACTACATCATGTTGTGGGAACAATCTATTTCCTCTTGCTCTCACACTCTCCATAAGTACGTGATCTTTTCCTTTGTCTAACCTAAGTGCATGCTACATCATGTTGTGGGAACAATCTATTTCCTCTTGCTCTCACACTCTCCATAAGTGCATGCTACATCATGTTGTGGGAACAATCTATTTCCTCTTGCTCTCACACTCTCCATAAGTGCATACTACATCATGTTGTGGGAACAATCTATTTCCTCTTGCTCTCACACTCTCCATAAGTGCATGCTACATCATGTTGTGGGAACAATCTATTTCCAATTCCAAAATTCAATAGTTCTTTTTTTGATATCTTTATTTATTCGTCGACTTAATGTAGTTTTGGTTGAAAAAAATTCACCTAGAAGTTTCTGCTTGGTCAAAATGAAAATAACCCATAACGAAGACAGAAACATAATGTGACAATGATTTGGATTAGTACCACGGTAAGTCTATTGTTTACATTGTATATCAATCAGTTTTATAATCCACTAGTAATTATGTGTCTATATATTATTATTTTGTGTGTGATTCACACATACCTAACTACTAGACAGAGAGCACACTCCTAACTACTAGACAGAGAGCACACCCTAACTACTAGACAGAGAGCAAACCCTAACTACTAGACAGAGAGCACACTCCTAACTACTAGACAGAGAGCACACTCCTAACTACTAGACAGAGAGCACACCCTAACTACTAGACAGAGAGCACACCCTAACTACTAGACAGAGAGCACACTCCTAACTACTAGACAGAGAGCACACCCAAACTACTAGACAGAGAGCACACCCTAACTACTAGACAGAGAGCACACTCCTAACTACTAGACAGAGAGCACAATCCTAACTACTAGACAGAGAGCACACTCCTAACTACTAGACAGAGAGCACACCCTAACTACTAGACAGAGACCACACCCTAACTACTAGACAGAGAGCACACTCCTAACTACTAGACAGAGAGCAAACCCTAACTACTAGACAGAGAGCACACCCTAACTACTAGACAGAGAGCACACCCTAACTACTAGACAGAGACACACCCTAACTACTAGACAGAGAGCACACTCCTAACTACTAGACAGAGAGCAACCCTAACTACTAGACAGAGAAACCCTAACTACTAGACAGAGAGCACACTCCTAACTACTAGACAGAGAGCACACCCAAACTACTAGACAGAGAGCACACCCAAACTACTAGACAGAGAGCACACTCCTAACTACTAGACATAGAACACACCCTAACTACTAGACAGAGAACACACCCTAACTACTAGACAGAGAACACACCCTAACTACTAGACAGAGAGCACAGTCCCAACTACTAGACAGAGAGCAAACCCTAACTACTAGACAGAGAACACACACTAACTACTAGACAGAGAGCACAATCCCAACTACTAGACAGAGAGCAAACCCTAACTACTAGACAGATAGCACACCCAAACTACTAGACAGAGAGCACACCCAAACTACTAGACAGAGACCACACCCTAACTACTAGACAGAGAACACACACTAACTACTAGACAGAGAGCACAGTCCCAACTACTAGACAGAGAGCAAACCCTAACTACTAGACAGAGAGCACACCCAAACTACTAGACAGAGAGCACACCCAAACTACTAGACAGAGACCACACCCTAACTACTAGACAGAGAGCACACTCCTAACTACTAGACAGAGAGCACACCCTAACTACTAGACAGAGAGCACACCCTAACTACTAGACAGAGAGCACACCCTAACTACTAGACAGAGAGCACACTCCTAACTACTAGACAGAGAGCACAATCCTAACTACTAGACAGAGAGCACACTCCTAACTACTAGACAGAGAGCACACCCTAACTACTAGACAGAGAGCACACCCTAACTACTAGACAGAGACCACACCCTAACTACTAGACAGAGAGCACACTCTAACTACTAGACAGAGAGCAAACCCTAACTACTAGACAGAGAGCACACCCTAACTACTAGACAGAGAGCACACCCTAACTACTAGACAGAGACCACACCCTAACAACTAGACAGAGAGCACACTCCTAACTACTAGACAGAGAGCAAACCCTAACTACTACAGAGAGAAACCCTAACTACTAGACAGAGAGCACACTCCTAACTACTAGACAGAGAGCACACCCAAACTACTAGACAGAGAGCACACCAAACTACTAGACAGAGAGCACACTCCTAACTAATAGACAGAGAACACACCCTACTACTAGACAGAGAACACACCCTAACTACTAGACAGAGAGCACATCCCAACTACTAGACAGAGAGCAAACCCTAACTACTAGACAGAGAGCACACCCAAACTACTAGACAGAGAGCACACCCTAAACCTACTAGACAGAGAGCACATCCCAACTACTAGACAGAGAGCAACCCTAACTACTAGACAGAGAGCACACCCAAACTACTAGACAGAGAGCACACCAAACTACTAGACAGAGAGCACTCCTAACTACTAAACAGAGACCACACCCTAACTACTAGACAGAGAGCACACCCTAACTACTAGACAGAGAGCACACCCTAACTACTAGACAGAGAGCACACTCCTAACTACTAGACAGAGAGCACAATCCTAACTACTAGACAGAGAGCACACTCCTAACTACTAGACAGAGAGCACACCCTAACTACTAGACAGAGACCACACCCTAACTACTAGACAGAGAGCACACTCCTAACTACTAGACAGAGAGCAAACCCTAACTACTAGACAGAGAGCACACCCTAACTACTAGACAGAGAGCACACCCTAACTACTAGACAGAGACCACACCCTAACTACTAGACAGAGAGCACACTCCTAACTACTAGACAGAGAGCACACCCTAACTACTAGACAGAGAGAAACCCTAACTACTAGACAGAGAGCACACTCCTAACTACTAGACAGAGAGCACACCCAAACTACTAGACAGAGAGCACACCCAAACTACTAGACAGAGAGCACACCCTAACTACTAGACAGAGAGCACACCCTAACTACTAGACAGAGAGCACACCCTAACTACTAGACAGAGAACACACCCTAACTACTAGACAGAGAGCACATCCCACTACTAGACAGAGAGCACACCCTAACTACTAGACAGAGAACACACACTAACTACTAGACAGAGAGCACAGTCCCAACTACTAGACAGAGAGCAAACCCTAACTACTAGACAGAGAGCACACCCAACTACTAGACAGAGAGCACACCCAAACTACTAGACAGAGACCACACCCTAACTACTAGACAGAGACACACTAACTACTAGACAGAGAGCACAGTCCCAACTACTAGACAGAGAGCAAACCCTAACTACTAGACAGAGAGCACACCCAAACTACTAGACAGAGAGCACACCCAAACTACTAGACAGAGACCACACCCTAACTACTAGACAGAGAGCACACACTAACTACTAGACAGAGAGCACACCCTAACTACTAGACAGAGAGCACACTCCAACTACTAGACAGAGAGCACACCCTAACTACTAGACAGAGAGCACACCCTAACTACTAGACAGAGAGCACAATCCTAACTACTAGACAGAGAGCACACCCTAACTACTAGACAGAGAGCACCCTAACTACTAGACAGAGACCACACCCTAACTACTAGACAGAGAGCACACTCCTAACTACTAGACAGAGAGCAACCCTAACTACTAGACAGAGAGCACACCCTAACTACTAGACAGAGAGCACACCCTAACTACTAGACAGAGACCACACCCTAACAACTAGACAGAGAGCACACTCCTAACTACTAGACAGAGAGCAAACCCTAACTACTAGACAGAGAGAAAACCCTAACTACTAGACAGAGAGCACACTCCTAACTACTAGACAGAGAGCACACCCAAACTACTAGACAGAGAGCACACCCAAACTACTAGACAGAGAGCACACTCCTAACTAATAGACAGAGAACACACCCTAACTACTAGACAGAGAACACACCCTAACTACTAGACAGAGAGCACAGTCCCAACTACTAGACAGAGAGCAAACCCTAACTACTAGACAGAGAGCACACCCAAACTACTAGACAGAGAGCACACCCTAACTACTAGACAGAGAACACACACTAACTACTAGACAGAGAGCACAGTCCCAACTACTAGACAGAGAGCACACCCAAACTACTAGACAGAGAGCACACTCCTAACTACTAGACAGAGAACACACCCTAACTACTAGACAGAGAACACACCCTAACTACTAGACAGAGAACACACCCTAACTACTAGACAGAGAGCACAGTCCCAACTACTAGAAAGAGAGCACACCCTAACTACTAGACAGAGAGCAAACCCTAACTACTAGACAGAGAGCACACTCCTAACTAATAGACAGAGAGCACACCCTAACTACTAGACAGAGAGCACACCCTAACTACTAGACAGAGAGCACACTCCTAACTACTAGACAGAGAGCACACTCCTAACTACTAGACAGAGAGCACACCCTAACTACTAGACAGAGAGCACACCCTAACTACTAGACAGAGAGCACACCCTAACTACTAGACAGAGACCACACCCTAACTACTAGACAGAGAGCACACTCCTAACTACTAGACAGAGAGCAAACCCTAACTACTAGACAGAGAGCACACCCTAACTACTAGACAGAGAGCACACCCTAACTACTAGACAGAGACCACACCCTAACTACTAGACAGAGAGCACACTCCTAACTACTAGACAGAGAGCAAACCCTAACTACTAGACAGAGAGAAAACCCTAACTACTAGACAGAGAGCACACTCCTAACTACTAGACAGAGAGCACACCCAAACTACTAGACAGAGAGCACACCCAAACTACTAGACAGAGAGCACACTCCTAACTACTAGACATAGAACACACCCTAACTACTAGACAGAGAACACACCCTAACTACTAGACAGAGAACACACCCTAACTACTAGACAGAGAGCACAGTCCCAACTACTAGACAGAGAGCAAACCCTAACTACTAGACAGAGAACACACACTAACTACTAGACAGAGAGCACAATCCCAACTACTAGACAGAGAGCAAACCCTAACTACTAGACAGATAGCACACCCAAACTACTAGACAGAGAGCACACCCAAACTACTAGACAGAGACCACACCCTAACTACTAGACAGAGAACACACACTAACTACTAGACAGAGAGCACAGTCCCAACTACTAGACAGAGAGCAAACCCTAACTACTAGACAGAGAGCACACCCAAACTACTAGACAGAGAGCACACCCAAACTACTAGACAGAGACCACACCCTAACTACTAGACAGAGAACACACACTAACTACTAGACAGAGAGCACAGTCCCAACTACTAGACAGAGAGCAAACCCTAACTACTAGACAGAGAGCACACCCAAACTACTAGACAGAGAGCACACCCAAACTACTAGACAGAGACCACACCCTAACTACTAGACAGAGAACACACACTAACTACTAGACAGAGAGCACAGTCCCAACTACTAGACAGAGAGCAAACCCTAACTACTAGACAGAGAGCACACCCTACTACTAGACAGAGAGCACATTTTGGGGCCCTAACTACTAGACAGAGATCACACCCTAACTACTAGACAGAGAGCACACTAACTACTAGACAGAGAACACACCCTAACTACTAGACAGAGAGCACACTCCTAACTACTAGACAGAGAGCAAACCTTAACTACTAGACAGAGAGAAAACCCTACTACTAGACAGAGAGCACACTCCTAACTACTAGACAGAGCACACCCAAACTACTAGACAGAGAGCACACCCAAACTACTAGACAGAGAGCACACTCCTAACTAATAGACAGAGAACACACCCTAACTACTAGACAGAGAACACACCCTAACTACTAGACAGAGAGCACAGTCCCAACTACTAGACAGAGAGCAAACCCTAACTACTAGACAGAGAGCACACCCAAACTACTAGACAGAGACCACACCCTAGAAACCACACCATAACTACTAGACAGAGAGCACGTCCCAACTACTAGACAGAGAGCAAACCCTAACTACTAGACAGAGAGCACACCCAAACTACTAGACAGAGAGCACACCCAAACTACTAAACAGAGAGCACACCCAAACTACTAAACAGAGACCACACCCTAACTACTAGACAGAGAGCACACTCCCAACTACTAGACAGAGAGCACACCCTAACTACTAGACAAAGAGCACACTCCTAACTACTAGACAGAGAGCACAATCCTAACAACTAGACAGAGAGCACACTCCTAACTACTAGACAGAGAGCACACCCTAACAACTAGACAGAGAGCACACCCTAACTACTAGACAGAGACCACACCCTAACTACTA
>JABXNX010000127.1:49906-89540 GCA_014843695.1 Archivesica marissinica | reverse complement strand
ACAAAATGCCCTTTGCAAACCTGACACAACAAAATGCCCTGCAAACCTGACACAACAAAATGCCCTTTGCAAACCTGACACAACAAAATGCCCTTTGCAAACCTGACACAACAAAATGCCCTGCAAACCTGACACAACAAAATGCCCTGCAAACCTGACACAACAAAATGCCCTTTGCAAACCTGACACAACAAAATGCCCTGCAAACCTGACACAACAAAATGCCCTTTGCAAACCTGACACAACAAAATGCCCTTTGCAAACCTGACACAACAAAATGCCCTTTGCAAACCTGACACAACAAAATGCCCTGCAAACCTGACACAACAAAATGCCCTGCAAACCTGACACAACAAAATGCCCTGCAAACCTGACACAACAAAATGCCCTTTGCAAACCTGACACAACAAAATGCCCTGCAAACCTGACACAACAAAATGCCCTTTGCAAACCTGACACAACAAAATGCCCTTTGCAAACCTGACACAACAAAATGCCCTTTGCAAACCTGACACAACAAAATGCCCTTTGCAAACCTGACACAACAAAATGCCCTTTGCAAACCTGACACAACAAAATGCCCTTTGCAAACCTGACACAACAAAATGCCCTTTGCAAACCTGACACAACAAAATGCCATGCAAACATGACACAACAAAATCCAATTCAAACCCAAACATTACTGCATCTTATTTCAATTTATTTCATTGTATAGCCAACCTCCTGTCAGTACACATACTGTTATCTATATTATATATATTTATAAATGAGTCTTATTTCCTATTAAGAGCGGAAAATTTCTTAAATAATACTCTTTTACTGAGAAAAACTGTGACTGGAAATGAGTGAGTGTTATGTGTGCTGTTAATTTAATTAATGTCCATCACAGCCAAGGAGTGATGAGACTCCACCGTGTGCCTTGCACGACATGAGAACGTTATGAGCATGGTTACATGAAAGATGAATTTTCTCGTCTAAAAATGGCATGTTTTCTTTTATGCTTTCCAATCAATGACAGCATTTTCTCAGTGAAAGAAAACTCCATAATCTACTGCTTTGAAACAGTGAAAGATGGCATTTTCTCTGCCACTGGTTGCGAATTCCTGCGTGGTTATGTGTAAAATTTCTGACTATCATGAACAGTTAATTATAAAGTAATATATTCTAATGAATTTGTTTGTCTGTAGTTTTTAATTTTGACAGCAAACATAATCTAACTTGAAAATAATACTGGAACTATTTCTTATTACGAATGTTCACACTAACATAAGTGGTTGTGTGGCTGTGGAATGTAGTGAAATGAGGCTCCCTACAGGGGCAGTTAAAATAAAATTAAATTACAGCTGATAACAACTATTAAATTAGCCAAACTCATTTGAAATCATAAAAGAAAAAGATTTGTGTATACCGCCACTCCTGGAAATATACATTTCGGTGATCACTCGATGAAATAAAATCTTACACTAATAAACACAAATATAATCCTATATATGCCTAAAGTAGAATTTTAATATCAAAGGAAGTCACAGTACTGATCAATAAGTTCACGTGTATTGTGTTAATTATGTTATGTACGTCGTATTCAAATGTCGTAATAATTATGTCATTTTTTTAAATTTTATATAACTTTATTTTAGCTCGATTGCGAAACAAGTTCCTACATATTATATTAATCATTCTCGAGACCTCATTTCACGAGGGAGGAAGAGAGAAAAGGTAATGTGGAATTTAAACGACTTGCTTAATGGCACAATCTTAACGGCTACAGCTGGGTGCGAACTCCGGCCGTTTGGCGCCTGAAACAAACGCACTATCACAAAAACATAATGTTGTTTGATAAAGTCTTAAGGTAGATGGTGACACACATTTACACAGGTCACAATGATGCTCCCCTATTGATAGCCTTAAGGTAGATGGTGACACACATTTACACAGGTCACAATGATGCTCCCCTATTGATAGCCTTAAAGTAGATGGTGACACACATTTACACAGGTCACAATGATGCTCCCCTATTGATAGCCTTAAGGTAAATGGTGACGCCCCTTTTACACAACAACCTGAAACACCGGTATTGGCAGCTGGGGCTTCCACATTAACACGTGCAAGCAGAGTCGCGTCATGTAATGGCAACAACTGTTTGAGTAACCGTGTACACATCCTATATTCATATCGTCATAATATTGAAGCTTAACCCTTTCCCTCATAGAAGCACCTCTTGACGCCATTACCAACACGACATACATTGCCAATGTAGTAGCCAAACCAATGTTCATAATAAAGGCCAGAATCTCGTGTAGTCCCCTTAATATCTATGGAGGTGGGATAGATATGGCAACTACTTATCAATTGCATGATAGCTAAATGGTTGTCGTTTGTATGGAGATATAATAGTATATTAAGCTAAATCTCTATGAAGGAAAGGGTTAAGAAGTTGGAGAAAACTACCATATACCGGTAACTACTGTCAACATAATTATAATGGTATTGAGCAACACCATAGCAGTTTGTAATTTATCTATTTTTCCCACCTTCTTAGTGTTTTCCGCAACCTTTTAGCATAGTTCATACATATCTGTACTTTAACCCTTTCAACACTACAGACCTCTAAATAAATAGCCTTTCAAAAGTGTAGACCCAGATGATAGATCGGCTCATCTCATCAGGATCTGCACTTTTTGCCAATAATTTCACTATTATCACACAAAATTACCCATTTTGATAAATAAACTGGTCCAAATGTAATTTAGTAAATGGTTGAATTTTACAGTATATAATGAAACATGATGCATTGCATCAGGAATGAGGTCTCGAGAGTGATTAATACAAGTTGTAAGAACTTGTTTCGCAATCGAGCTAAAATAAATTTGTATAAACTAAACAAATGTAATTTTCTGATTAATTTATTGGTCTCAAAAATGTCATGGACCATAAGTCTGTGTCAGTTATTTATTGTTGAATGGGTTTAGCTTATTGAATTCACTCTCTAGTCCACTTCCTGGGATAACTCACACCCAGTACTAAGCAATGAGGATACATTTTCTTGTTCCGACAAGGAAAAATCAGCAGCGTCTGGATGGGTTTGAACTCGTGCGGAGACCATAACAGACAAGTTTCTCATGTATCTATTATGTGTGCATATATATATACACTAAAGCCAGTACAGTCCCACCTCCCCAAACGTCATCTCCCATGAGCGACACCCTCTTTATAACGTCACATTTACTCCCACTCGTTGCATTTTTATGTAATTTCACGTCTCATGAACAACATCTCCCAACAACACACAACGACAGTCAATTTCCCACCCAGCGATGCGGAAAACCTCTCAAGAACGGACAGTAATGGCCTAAAATACAAAAATAGCTGGTATTTCCCAGCTCCAAAAATATAGAGTTGTACTACGTATGTCTGGTTTCCTAACAGTTATACATTTGAATGTATATACAAATTGCGGATGGGAACCAGGTTATTCGAAAGCCATTTATGTGATCAAATAATAAAAGGCTGAACATATTTTGACAAACAAACTTACGATTAGCGTGTGCAATGATACAGACAGAGACCCATTCCAGAGTCTCCTCTGGTTCTTTTACGTGCACGGTGTAAAGCACCGACACGAGACCTCAGTTTAACGTCCCATCTGAAAGACTGTTAATTTTATTAGGATCAGAGGGGGATCGAACCTGTGATCCCTGGATTACCAGTCCAGCGTGCTACCACTGGACTACAGATCCGTCTGTTTACGATTAGTGCTAATTATGGTGCTTCTGGTATGACATTAGCATTGTATGCGTGGATTAGTGCTAATTATGGTGCTTCTGGTATGACATTAGCATTGTATGCGTGGATTAGTGCTAATTATGGTGCTTCTGGTATGACATTAGCATTGTATGCGTGGATTAGTGCTAATTATGGTGCTTCTGGTAAGACATTAGCATTGTATGCGTGGATTAGTGCTAATTATGGTGCTTCTGGTATGACATTAGCATTGTATGCGTGGATTAGTGCTAATTATGGTGCTTCTGGTATGACATTAGCATTGTATGCGTGGATTAGTGCTAATTATGGTGCTTCTGGTATGACATTAGCATTGTATGCGTGGATTAGTGCTAATTATGGTGCTTCTGGTATGACATTAGCATTGTATGTGGATTAGTGCTAATTATGGTGCTTCTGGTATGACATTAGCATTGTATGCGTGGATTAGTGCTAATTATGGTGCTTCTGGTATGACATTAGCATTGTATGCGTGGATTAGTGCTAATTATGGTGCTTCTGGTATGACATTAGCATTGTATGCGTGGAAGTGATAATTGCCGTGATGCGACAGGTATGTTGTTTGTTTTTTATGTAATTGAAATACGTAATTTATCAGAATTTTTGACTTTGAGGTATTGAAAACATAAATCATTAAATTGACACAGTTCTCATAAATCTGGCAATTTTAACACATTACGTTCGTTCTCAGTTGGACCTCATTCATTTTCAAAATATAAAATGTTACAAAATTTGTGTTGTTTCATATTCAATCTTAGTATAATCTATCAATTGTATAATGAAAGTAGTACCCCATACTCTATATTCAAATCAATATGAGCCATAGTAACTGTCAAAACTGACTATTCCCGCATTTCCCGACTTCAAAAAGTTGAACCTCCCTAGAACAACAACCTCTCTACAACAACCAATCTCGAATGTATCCGGATGGTGTTTGCTCTGGAGAGGTTTGACTGTACAATGATTGTGCAATGAAGTATTGCAAACTACTTCCATGTAAGCGGTAGCTATAGATTAATTACTGTTCATCTGATCGTGCAAACTTCCAAGTAAGGTGATATTTGTTCACATTATACTTAACTGTTATTGATTTAAGCTATATTCCTGTGCAAATATTGTCACAGTTTCTAAAAAAAGGTTGCTACTGTTGATAAGTTCATAATTGTATTCCTTAAATCAATGTTAAACAAGCTTTTGCAGTCCATGACCTGGAGGTTATAAAACTGTTTTCAGATCTCAAACTCAAGTTCAAGTGATCTGATTGGTTGATTCTGAGTGTGACTGTCAGCTGAACCAATCAGACGCTTGAGACTGAGTTTTGAGATTGGAGAACAGTTTTATAACCTCGAGGCCTGCAGTGCTCGAGGTTATAACACTTTTCTCAGATCTCAAATTCAAGCTCAAATGATTTGATTGGTTGATTCTGAGTTTTACTGCCAGCTGAACTAATCAGAAGCTTGAGACTGAGCTTGAGATAGGAGAAAAGTTTTATAACCTCGAGGCATGATCTCCATCCATATAATTTTATTTTGACTAGATTACGGTAGTACTTTTTTTCATTCGGGTCTCTTGTAACTCCAATCCTCCGTAACAAATCAGAACAGCAAAGAAATTAATGAGCTTATGTCATAGCCTGGAATTGGATCGCAATCATAGTAATCGTTAATAAACCATCAATAAACATTACAGGGAAAATATTCACTTGTTTATTCTTTTTACCCCCGTATATTATGTCCGTTCTGGCGTTCCATACTTAACGTATATCGTTTGCAACTTGTATATATGTAAAATGTATTTATAAATGGTCATACAACAATTTGCATGCGACATATTCTAACCAATCACTATTGTTGGTCAGCTTTGGAATGGATGATAAATCGCCATTTTGGGCGTATATTTATAATACAATTGTTGTGACTATATTAGATATATAGCCAGGTAAAAATAGTTTTTGTGATTTATAAACTTCAGTCTATTTATTACGTCCATATCGAATTGATAGTCACCTGTAATTGTATATGTATTTTGAAATGTAAACGTGCGCATGTATTTTCACTAGATGCTACGCTCTAATACACCTGAATGTATTGCTTACTTATTTTGACAGCTGTCATCTGCCAAACTCATAAAATGTTATTTGTGCATTATGTGATTTGTTAACCCTTTCCCTCATAGAAGCACCTATTGACGCCATTACCAATATGACATACATTGACAATGTAGTAGCCAAACCAATGTTCATAATAAAGGTCAGAATCTCATGTAGTCCCAGTAATATCTATGAAGGTGGGATATATATAGAGACTACTTATACACTGCATGATGGCTAAA
The DNA here is from genome assembly GCA_014843695.1 of Archivesica marissinica. NCBI lineage: Eukaryota > Metazoa > Mollusca > Bivalvia > Venerida > Vesicomyidae > Archivesica > Archivesica marissinica. The sequence goes on along the minus strand of JABXNX010000127.1, from coordinate 83,429 downwards.
TGGCTGTCGTTTGTATGGAGATATAATATTATATTAACCTAAATCTCTATGTAGTCTCAGTAATATCTACATGTATGGAGGTGGGATAGATATGGTGACTACTTATCCACTGCATGATAGCTAAATGGCTGTCGTTTGTATGGAGATATAATAGTATATTAACCTAAATCTCTATGAAGGAAAGGGTTAATTTACTTTGTATGAAAACCAATGTATTTTCAGGAAAGGAAGTAAATAAACGTCATCATCCATTATAAATTATTGCGTCACGTCTTCACTCAAACCCACCCCCTCGAGATCCATATACCCGTTAGGAGGTGTAAGGGTCAGGCATGACAAGGGGCATTTATTTTGACTAGATTACGGTAGTACTTTTTTTCATTCGGGTCTCTTGTAACTCCAATTCTCCGTAACAAATCAGAACAGCAAAGAAATTAATGAGCTTACATCACTTTTACCATGTTTTATTAATATTGCTAGCAAAAAACGAGACACTAACAGACAATGCAATTTCGCATTTTTTAAAATACGACTATATGTTTAAGTGAATGTTTTATAAATAATCGTATACTCTCAGTCACTTTGATGTGGATGTGGATGCTTCCTAAATGGATAGCAACTGATTGTTGTCGTGTTGGGTTTGACGGCCTACCAACACAATTGACCTTTCTGCCGATTTTGATTGACAGCTGGCGTTAGCCAATCGCATCGCACCATTCGCGCACACCCCCGGCAACGGTTTATCGCCGCCATCTTGTTAGACAAACAATGCATATTAGACACAGTAGTAACGAGTAGACAAATTTGAAAAGGCGTGAATTTGATCGAAAATACGGGTTTAAAATTGTTTTAATGATGTTGAAAATGTGTAGCTTTGGTGTGTGGGTTAGTTATAGTACAAAATTAGTCGATATCCTGGTGATTGACGTTAAATTCAACCCATTTCAAAATCCTTGGACAAATCTAAAAGTGTGTATATGAACCACAAAATACCAGACAGCTGCTTTAAAAACAATGCATCTATAAAAACACCGACTGACCCCATATAGTCATTCTTTTCTCACAAACACAGCAATCAAATTTAAGCGTGTCACACTGTTTATTGGGAGCAATCAACAACTTACCCACTAACGGTACATCACAGAGACCGCTGAGTTATAATACCCGATAGGGGCCACTGCTATCAAGATCAAAGTATTTCACATCGGAATTTAGCACTGATTGTGCTAATTGGTCAATTATAAAATGTGTGCACATAATTATATAATTGATTACTACACCGAGTCATTGTTTTATCGGTCTGTTAGATAAACGAGTTATGTAGTAAAATTTTAATCAAATCTGATAACGAGTGATCGTGATCTGAAATTATTTTTTGAAAAATATTTAAAATTAATTAATGCTGTCTGTCATTGACAATGGTGAAAAGATGTAGTTACGGGCTGTGTGACAGTGATGTAGATATCCAGATCGATTGATAGGTGACGTTAAATTCGTGCCATTTTCAAAACCTAAGACAAATCTTGAAAACATGTCTAAGGTGGATTAAGTTGTGTGAACGACCAAACGACCAGCTGAATACATCCAAAATTAATGCAAACAGATATATTTGCACAAAAGTAAGTTGAAATTAATTTATTTATGCATAATAAAATATTTCGAAAAAATATATTCTGCATTAATAGATCTACCGTTCACAAGAGATATGTGAGTATAGTGGTGATTATACATGTGGTTCATACATATTGTCGTGGATGGTGGACTAGGGATCAGATAGTAGTAATAGTACCCATGCATGTGCAGAGCTGTGGGATTCCCATATTAGCTCAGTGAACGTACTGGTGTTCAGTTTTTGGGCCTAATGTTCAAGTCTTCTAGGAGGCATAGGGTCGAGTCTCTCAAGACGGTGGCATATTTCATTTCTTTTGATGTCAAAGTTGACACGATGTGGTTGTTCACTCTTCCGTTGACTGCGCAAGCATTTACCACGAACACTTAACACGTCCTCATCCGTATATCTGTACTTTAGAGAAATAACCTTCACACCTACGTCTATTATGAGATGGGCTGTTGACAAATTAATCAATTACTGGAGATGATATATTATTTTTCACACCTTGATTGGTCGGCTCAAACATTTGTGATGCTGGCTTGTATGCCCATGTTTTATCAGCTTTAGAGCTGAGCCGTGCCATATGTCCAAGCCCTTGAATCATGTATAAATATCATGCTCTTCACATCAATTTCATTACAACCATGGCGTCTATTTGTCCATGCGTTTTTTTTCGTCGTATGCATGCTCTTAGCTGCGATAAGTGCCACCGTTGGAATCATCGAAAATGCGGAATGATTTATTTATTCTCCCCATTCACTTTAATTAATCTTGATTAGTGGCCTGAAACCTAGATAGATAATCACTCCTGGTATGGCAAACACACGGCTACATTCATAATTGTGTCTAATTACCTAAATAGCTAATAATAGCATTATTATAATGGGCCTGTATAGTGCAGTACTATATATATATATATATATATATATAAAATACGAACCTGTGATTATACGAAACTACCATTAGACGAACAAGGGATTATACGAAATCACCTGAATTCACCTAAAACCCTTGCCTTCTTGCTTTCAACGAGATATTCTTATCTGGGTGAAATAAAACCGAGAAATTCGACGGAATTTTATCTAGATTAACTCGATGCAGGTCTGCTTAGATGCCATTTTGTTAGATAGCTTGTCTCGCGTGGTTACAGCGAGAACCTGTAACTATGGGGGGCGTGCCTAAGTAGCGTTTGCAGAAAGGTCAATTCAGCTTGTAGTTCTATGATGCAAAACAGGATGATTCTTTTCAATTTTGATTTAAAGCTTTATTTAACCCTTTCAACACCACAGACCTCTAAATAGGCTTACAAAAAGTGTAGATCCAGATGAGCCGGCTCGTAACGAGCCGTCTCATCAGGATCTGCACTTTTTGCCAGTGATATGACTATTTTTAGACATAATTACCCATTTTGATAAATGAACTTGTCCAAATGTGATTTTCTGATTCATTTATTGGTTTATGAATATCATGGACCAGTCCATGTGAGTTACTTGGTGTTGAATGGGTTAACGTAATTCATACAATTATGAGATACGAAACCAAACTGTTCACACATGCATGAACTCCCAGAGGTGGGTTCTATTAGAGACAATTTGCCAGCATTTGCACAAGGGATTCATGACTTCTAATTATCCGCTCCATATTATATCTCAGTGTGCAGTATAATTGCTAAGTAGATTATTAATGGAATTTATACAGACTTTAATGATAAAACCATCCTGGGACGTTAAACAGATTTCATTGATTAATACATTCTTGGACTTTAAACAGATTTCATTGATTTATAACAATTTATTTGTGTGCAATTAACATTTCTGAAAGATCATTATAAATGCATAACTTCTGATAGAATCACTACTAAATGTGTAGATTCCAGCTTGATAATTCCTAAGTTACAATGATACATGTAACCCAACTTCATTAACCCATTTCATTCTGGATACCGTTCAAACAGTATTTGCAAAGAACATAGAGCCAGATCAACCGCCACGGAACGTGCCGTCTGATCAGGCTCTATGCTGTTTGCAATTCGGATGATCTTGCTAAGACACTTGGCTATGTAGCAAACAACATAGATCCTGATCAGCATGCAGTGAACATAGATCCTGATCAGCATGCAGTGTCAGGCTGCGGCTGATCTGGATCTATGTTGTTTGCAAAAGCCTTTAAATGTATCCAGAATGAAATGGGTTAATTGACCCAGTTAATAATAACAAAATATTCAGTAGTAATTGTATTATGTACTAAAGTCATACTATAAATACATGCATAAGGTCAAGAGCTAGCTTCATGAAACATCTTAAGACAGTAGTTTTACTTTCCTGACAAATGTGAATACAATTAGATTATAAATACCACCAATGCAAAGTCCAAACAGTTCTCAGATGAAGGTTCAAATGTTTCATGAACGTCCAGATTCTTAATATTTCACAAATTCATATTCCTCTACTCAGCACTAGTTTCAACCAGGATATGTGCAATGTACATGTAATCACTTTGTGCTGTGCCAAGCTAACCATGTAATCATATTGTGCTGTGCCGAGTTAACCATGCCATGCAGAGCCTCCACTAGGATATGTGTCAAGCTTAACATGCCCTGCTGACTCATGTTAAACTTGCCATGCTGATCATGAGCCATGTTAGACTTGCCATGCTGATCATGAGCCGTGTTAGACTTGCCATGCTGATCATGAGCCGTGTTAAACATGCAATGCTGATCATGAGCCGTGTTAAACTTGCCATGCTGATCATGAGCCGTGTTAAACATGCAATGCTGATCATGAGCCGTGTTAAACATGCAATGCTGATCATGAGCCATGTTAGACTTGCCATGCTGATCATGAGCCATGTTAAACATGCAATGCTGATCATGAGCCATGTTAGACTTGCCATGCTGATCATGAGCCGTGTTAAACATGCAATGCTGATCATGAGCCGTGTTAAACTTGCCATGCTGATCATGAGCCGTGTTAAACATGCAATGCTGATCATGAGCCATGTTAAACTTGCAATGCTGATCATGAGCCGTGTTAAACATGCAATGCTGATCATGAGCCGTGTTAAACATGCAATGCTGATCATGAGCCGTGTTAAACATGCCATGCTGATCATGAGCCGTGTTAAACATGCAATGCTGATCATGAGCCATGTTAAACTTGCCATGCTGATCATGAGCCGTGTTAAACATGCAATGCTGATCATGAGCCCTGTTAAACTTGCCATGCTGATCATGAGCCGTGTTAAACATGCAATGCTGATCATGAGCCGTGTTAAACATGCAATGCTGATCATGAGCCATGTTAAACTTGCCATGCTGATCATGAGCCGTGTTAAACATGCAATGCTGATCATGAGCCGTGTTAAACTTGCCATGCTGATCATGAGCTTTGATAAACTTGCCATGCTGATCATGAGCTGTGTTAAACATGCAATGCTGATCATGAGCCGTGTTAAACTTGCCATGCTGATCATGAGCTGTGTTAAACTTGCCATGCTGATCATGAGCCGTGTTAAACATGCAATGCTGATCATGAGCCATGTTAAACTTGCCATGCTGATCATGAGCTGTGTTAAACATGCAATGCTGATCATGAGCCGTGTTAAACATGCCATGCTGATCATGAGCCGTGTTAAGCATGCAATGCTGATCATGAGCCATGTTAAACTTGCCATGCTGATCATGAGCCGTGTTAAACATGCAATGCTGATCATGAGCCGTTTTAAACTTGCCATGCTGATCATGAGCCGTGTTAAACATGCAATGCTGATCATGAGCCGTGTTAAACTTGCCATGCTGATCATGAGCTTTGTTAAACTTGCCATGCTGATCATGAGCTGTGTTAAACTTGTCATGCTGATCATGAGCAGTGTTAATCTTGTTGTGTTGAGTCTCAACCAGGATATGCACCTACATGTATATTTAATTGTCATGATAACAATTACTACATGTACTTCAACCTACTATGGAAACATGTAAGTATTACATTGTACAACACATATACAATACACACATAGTCTAGTATACCATACACCGACTACATAGCCTGAAACGTATAGTATAGTATACCATACATCGACTACGTAGCCTGAAATACATAGTATAGTATACCATACACCGACTACGTAGCCTGAAACATATAGTATAGTATAACATACACCGACTACATAGCCTGAAACATATAGTCTAGTATACCATACACCGTCTACATAGCCTGAAACATATAGTATAGTATACCATACACCGACTACGTAGCCTGAAATACATAGTCTAGTATACCATACACCGACTACGTAGCCTGAAATACATAGTCTAGTATACCATACATCGACTGCGTAGCCCGAAACACATAGTATAGTATACTATACACCGACTGCGTAGCCCGAAACATATAGTATAGTATACCATACACCGACTACATAGCCTGAAACACATATATTATACCATACACTAATTGTCTAACCTTAACCACCAATGTTTGTGATGAAAGAGAAACAATAATGAATGTAGATCAATGCACCAAAAACCTATTTCTTATTAATAACTGCATGTCCCAGACAAAGCGCCTGCATGTCCCAGAAAAGTGCCTGCGCCTGCATGTCCCAGATAACACACCTGCATGTCCCAGGCAACATGCCTGTATGTCCCAGACAACATGCCTGCATGTCCTAGATAATTCACCTGCATGTCCCAGACAACGCGCCTGTATGTCCCAGACAAAGTGCCTGTATGTCCCAGACAACGTGCCTGTATGTCCCAGACCAAGCGCCTGTATGTCCCAGACAAAGCGCCTATATGTCCCAGACAAAGTGCCTGTATGTCCCAGACAAAGTGCCTGTATGTCCCAGACCAAGCACCTGTATGTCCCAGACAAAGTGCCTGTATGTCCCAGACAAAGCGCCTGTATGTCCCAGACAAAGCGCCTATATGTCCCAGACAAAGCGCCTGTATGTCCCAGACAAAGCGCCTATATGTCCCAGACAAAGCGCCTGTATGTCCCAGACAAAGCGCCTGTATGTCCCAGACAAAGTGCCTGTATGTCCCAGACAAAGCGCCTATATGTCCCAGACAAAGCGCCTATATGTCCCAGACAAAGCGCCTGTATGTCCCAGACAAAGTGCCTGTATGTCCCAGACAAAGCGCCTGTATGTCCCAGACAAAGCGCCTGTATGTCCCAGACAAAGCGCCTGTATGTCCCAGACAAAGCGCCTGTATGTCCCAGACAAAGTGCCTGTATGTCCCAGACAAAGCGCCTATATGTCCCAGACAAAGCGCCTATATGTCCCAGACAAAGCGCCTGTATGTCCCAGACAAAGTGCCTGTATGTCCCAGACAAAGCGCCTGTATGTCCCAGACAAAGCGCCTGTATGTCCCAGACAAAGCGCCTGCTAGCTATTGTCCAGTATCACATACGGTAGGCAGTAGCGGATCTGTGGTCCAGTGGTTAACAGACTAGACTTGTAATCCAGGGGTAGCAGGTTCGATCCCAGCTATACCATACTAAACTGACTCATATCATAGACTTTCGGATGGGACTTTAAAACGAGGTCTCGTGTCGGTGCTATATAATGTGCACGTAAAAGAACCAGAGGAGACTCTGGAATTGGTCTCTGTCTGTATCATTGCACTATCCTCTAAAAATCTAAAATGACTAGTCGCTTCAGAAGGCGTCACTCATATGGGCAACCGGTAGCGACGATAAATAAACGTAAAACACACACATTCCATACAGTCCCTATTGTCATGGCCTCTCATATAATCATGCCCCTCCCACCCTAAAACCCCAATAGCCTTACCTGCAAAGATACTCCACCCACATACACTGAGCAGAAACTCTCACCCATTGAGTTAAATTATGACCTATAAAATGTGGCCACATATGCATAAATATTCAATTTCAGTTAATTTGTATGAGCAAGCTAGATCTTGCCTTCAATCATTTCAAAACCCATACAATTATTAATAAATCAACACTATCTTTATATTATAGTATATTATGTTCCAATGGCGGTACAATTACTATGTATATACATTTCACAATAATTGCATATTCATGTACCACAAAATCAATACTGAATACCGTATTTAGCTGTGTATAGTGCGCACATTTCTTACTGAAATCCTCATCCATTTTATCTACTGCGCATTATACACCAGTACAGACATCAGGACATTTTTTTCCGGACCAAACTTTCGTGAAAAAACTGAAATTCGACCCGAACGGCCCACAGTCATTCTATAAGTTGTTACATTCGACAATCGTTATAAACTAGCTATTAAAACCAGTTGCCGATAGTCTATATAAATAAATCAAATGAATAAGACCACAAAATTAGCATATATTTCGTTTATTTTGGCAAACTTTGATGAATTTAATTGAAAAGGTAAATGCATAAAAAATGGAGATTTGATAACATCACGTGGTTTTATCGTATGTAATATTTCCCGTACTTTTCGCGTACTTCGCCGTACAATGTACAATGCATTGCATAAAAAAAAACTTTTTTGGCTGCAGTATTTCAATTGATTGTAGCGATAATTAATTTCGACAAACCTTTCACAATGGGTCCCAGTTAATTAGGTAGGCTTCACGTGTTGAGAAGTTTGAGCATCTGCTGACATGTTTGAGAACGTGTTGAGATGTTTGAGAACGTGTCGAGAAATTTGAGCAGGTGTGCCCGAGTGCGTTACCGTTACTCGATGAGGTATATCTCGAGTGATTAATATAAGTTGTAAAAATCACGGAGCACAATTTTTAGCGATTCTTGAGAAATGTTAAATTTTGACTTGGAAAATTGCGTTTTTCACGTGCGCAGTATACATAGGAACTCAGTTTTTCCGCCGATTATCGTGCCAGATCGTGGGTGCGCACTATACACGGTAGCGCACTATACACAGCTAAATACGGTAAGTAACAATAATTGTAACGTCAATCATAGATATTTCCAAAATACGCAAGTGGAGTCCAATTTAGAAAATTGGCATGAATTTGGGGTGAAAAAGAAAGGTCATTAGATTTCATTGGCGTAGTTTGTAAACTCTTCCCATTTAACCCTGTCCCACACAAAAGCGTCTCTTGACGACATTATCACATTCATTGATTCATCAGTATCCAAAACCATCATTGATAACAAATGTCAGGCTCTCACATAGTCTCAGTAACCTCAATGAAGGTTGGGTAAATATGTTCACTGCTTATCCACTGATTGATAGCTAAACGGCTGTCGTATGTAGGGAGATATATCCACTGATTGATAGCTAAACGGCTGTCGTATGTAGGGAGATATATCCACTGATTGATAGCTAAACGGCTGTCGTATGTAGGGAGATATATCCACTGATTGATAGCTAAACGGCTGTCGTATGTAGGGAGATATATCCACTGATTGATAGCTAAACAGGCTGTCGTATGTAGGGAGATATATCCACTGATTGATAGCTAAACGGCTGTCATATGTAGGGAGGTATATCCACTGATTGATAGCTAAACGGCTGTCATATGTAGGGAGATGTATCCACTGATTGATAGCTAAACGGCTGTCGTATGTAAGGAGATATATCCACTGATTGATAGCTAAACGGCTGTCATATGTAGGGAGATGTATCCACTGATTGATAGCTAAACGGCTGTCCTATGTAAGGAGATATATCCACTGATTGATAGCTAAACGGCTGTCGTGTGTAGGGAGATAAATCCACTGATTGATAGCTAAACGGCTGTTGTATGTAGGGAGATATATCCACTGATTGATAGCTAAACGGCTGTCATATGTAGGGAGATATATCCACTGATTGATAGCTAAACGGCTGTCGTATGTAGGGAGATATATCCACTGATTGATAGCTAAACGGCTGTCGTATGTAGGGAGATATATCCACTGATTGATAGCTAAACGGCTGTCATATGTAGGGAGATATATCCACTGATTGATAGTTAAATAAACGGCTGTTGTATGTAGGGAGATATATCCACTGATTGATAGCTAAACGGCTGTCGTATGTAGGGAGATATATCCACTGATTGATAGCTAAACGGCTGTCGTATGTAGGGAGATAAATCCACTGATTGATAGCTAAACGGCTGTCGTATGTAGGGAGATATATCCACTGATTGATAGCTAAACGGCTGTCGTATGTAGGGAGATATACCCACTGATTGATAGCTAAACGGCTGTCGTATGTAGGGAGATATATCCACTGATTGATAGCTAAACGGCTGTCGTATGTAGGGAGATATATCCACTGATTGATAGCTAAACGGCTGTCGTATGTATGGAGATATACCCACTGATTGATAGCTAAACGGCTGTCGTATGTAGGGAGATATATCCACTGATTGATAGCTAAACGGCTGTCGTATGTAGGGAGGTATATCCACTGATTGATAGCTAAACGGCTGTCATATGTAGGGAGATGTATCCACTGATTGTTAGCTAAACGGCTGTCATATGTAAGGAGATATATCCACTGATTGATAGCTAAATGGCTGTCGTATGTAGGGAGATGTATCCACTGATTGATAGCTAAACGGCTGTCATATGTAAGGAGATATATCCACTGATTGATAGCTAAACGGCTGTCATATGTAGGGAGATGTATCCACTGATTGTTAGCTAAACGGCTGTCGTATGTAAGGAGATATATCCACTGATTGATAGCTAAATGGCTGTCATATGTAAGGAGATGTATCTACTGATTGTTAGCTAAACGGCTGTCGTATGTAAGGAGATATATCCACTGAATGATAGCTAAACGGCTGTCATATGTAGGGAGATATACCCACTGATTGTTAGCTAAACGGCTGTCATATGTATGGAGATATATCCACTGATTGATAGCTAAACGGCTGTCGTATGTATGGAGATATATCAGCCTACGTCTCTGGGAAATGGCTAAGATGGTCAACCACTATTGTCGCTAGCACAGGTGTATGAGTGGCAATTCTGAGTGTAATCGCCTCTAATAATGAGTGTTTAACCCTAAATCTGCCAATCACAACTACGGTCACTGCAAACAGCATAGAGACAGATCAGACAGAACAGCATAGAGCCAGATCAGACAGAACAGCATAGAGCCAGATCAGACAGAACAGCATAGAGCCAGATCAGAAGGAACAGCATAGAGCCAGATCAGACGGAACAGCATAGAGCCAGATCAGACAGAACAGCATAGAGCCAGATCAGACGGAACAACATAGAGCCAGATCAGACAGAACAGCATAGAGCCAGATCAGAAGGAACAGCATAGAGCCAGATCAGACGGAACAGCATAGAGCCAGTTCAGACGGAACAAAATGTGCAATATGGATAGTGAGCTAAAATAATTGTCTGAATAGCAAACAACATAGATCCTGATCAGATGTGGTGCTACACCGTGGCTGATCTGGATCTATGTTGTTTGCACATTCTGTCCAATTTATTGGGCAGGTTACGGTGGTTTATATCTCCCACACTGACTATAATTATACCACTAGAATCAAGCAATAATAGTGTTCTTACGCCGGAGATCTAGTCTGCATAGATTTAGGGAATGGAGCATGTCTGTAACACTAGAGGTATGATAGAAATCAGCCTTTATCCAACGGGTTGCTCTTCGCTGGACACATACATTCTATTTGGTCTATCAGTGTTTGGGTATGCGGCGACTAAATCTCGGAGCCATATTCCAGCTGGTAAGCCATGGACTTAAGGGGTTCGGATTTGACCTGGATGTTTAAGTAGAAACCCTAATGTTTGGTTAGCTTTCTTTGTTGACCTATTTCTGTGAGCGTCCCACGAAAAGTTATTTATGAGATATCCATGCCAGGGTATTTGGCAGAGGTGACTGACTCGAGTAGGACTCCATGAAGTTTGTTGGGAATAGAATGTTTCCTTCTGGTGACGTGAATAACTTGACATTTGGAAGGGTTAAATTCCATGCCCGACTCCAGTTTTGTACGGCGTCTTTTGTAGGATGTCGTTTATAATTATAGGCTAGGAATAGCAGGGCCCATTACAGATCACTGTGGGGACTACATTACCTGACAATCTTATAATGAATTCCTTTGTGAACAAAATCTATATCTGTAAATGTGTGGGTTGTAATATAAATGGAAATAATTATTTTTTGTAAAGAGTTTGTTGACATTTGAAAGAAATGTCCATATTACTGATCCTAATTAACCCATTCAACACCAAGTAACTCACACGGACTGGTCCATGATATTCATAAACCAATAAATGAATCAGAAAATCACATTTGGACAAGTTCATTTATCAAAATGGGTAATTATGTAAAAATAGTCATATCACTGGCAAAAAGTGCAGATCCTGATGAGACGGCTCGTCACGAGCCGGCTCATCTGGATCTACACTTTTTGTAAGCCTATTTAGAGGTCTGTGGTGTTATTTTCAAATACAATAATGACATACAGTCTACATCCGTTATGTCGAATTCCGTCGGACCGAACAAAATACTTCGACATAACTGAAATTCTATATAAACGGAGCCAGTTATATGTAAAATGTAGTGTCTGAAACGGGACTTTGATCCGACTTCGAGATAACCGGAGAATTCGACATAACTGACTTTGACATAACGGATGTAGACTGTATATAAAATATGTTACATCTTGAAAAGATCACATGGGTTTCGTAAGCTTTTTTACATCAATATATTGCCAACCGGTTTAAATTCATAAGGGCATTTATCATTTTATTCATATTATGGTGTAAGAAAGTTAAGAAACCCAAGTGATCTTGCTATATATGTTTTATAGTTATGTAGTATTCTTGTTCCAGGATAATTTTAGACATTATATGCATGCTTTTTACACATTTTATATTATATGCATGCATTCTACGAGTGCACAAACATTTATAATCAAAACTAGAGTTGCTGCAGTGTTTGATAAGGATTTTCAAATGGTTCACATACATGTATAAATGTACCGGTACTGACATCTTAGGTTTGTGACAGAAACGGCTGCCGATTGAATGGAGCTCTGGTGCCAGCTGTAACTTCTAATATTGTTAAAAACGTGTGGCACAAACCACTAATGTTTTGTATGATCAAATCAATATAATATAATTAAACTAAAAATTGAATGGTACAAATGTAGCATTCACCAAATGTGACAAATTCGACCCAGAACTTATATATTTTTATCACAAGCATATTTTGTGTAATTGTTTATACAAATTTATTTTAGCTCGATTGCGAAACAAGTTCTTTCAACTTATATAAATCACTCTCGAGACCTCATTCCTGATGGAATCCATCGCCACGAGGGAGAGAGAAGAGGCAACGTGGAATTTAAATGCCTTGCCTAAGGACATAATCGTAACGGCTCCAGCGGGGCTCGAACTCCAGACCTTTCGCACCTGAAGCGAACGCGCATCCACTGCACCATCACGACTTCCACAAGTATTTTGTGTAATGATAATGTACGTTACCATAAATGCCAGGCAAGGCCTCTTTTGAAAGTGTTAACCCATTCAACACCAAGTAACTGACATGGACTGGTGCATGATATTTTTAGCCGAATAAATTAATAAGAAAATTACATTTGGACCAGTTCATTTATCAAAATAGGTAATTTTTGTCTAAAAATAGTAAAATTACTGGCAAAAAGTGCAGATCCTGATGAGACGGCTCGTCACGAGCTGGCTCATCTGGATCTACACTTTTTATATGCCTATTTAGAGGTCTGTGGTGTTGAAAGGGTTAAACCATCGGGTGATTTATCTTGCGACGCATTATAGGTAGAATATATAATTTGTTTGTGGAAATTGTGGACAATTCAGTATATAAGATTGTCATTTTCAAACATTCACTACACACACGATAGGTTATTTCGACCACTAAGAGGTCGGTAAATGTGAGGATTTTTATTTTTGCTTGAAGTCAAGCTTCTTCCCCCGGACATATATTCCCGGTGTGGATTTGGAGGACGTTAGAGCCCCAACTGTTTAAGGCCGGACTACATACCGCAGTCACTGTTGTTTATATTCCCAGAGACACAGATCCCGGAGAAGACGTCGTTTAATTTATTCACGGCCCGGATACTGTATGCCGGAGCCGTTACCTTCCTTGTGTGTCGTCTCAATCCCCACATCGATGTTCTTGATGGACTTGATGTAAGCTCAAGACACACCAACACTATCCTGGGAGCCAACATGGGAACATTGTTGTCAGGATTGAATCCTGTCATTTAGTTCAGTTATGTACTTTGTATTATTCGAAGTGACTCAGTCATAATTCTTTGATGACTACGTGTGTATTCTGTATAGCTAACTGAATGTCATTATAGACAGTTAACGGGATGTCATTAGAAGACAGTTAATGGGATATCATTATAGATAGTTAACGGGATGTCATTAGAAGACAGTTAATGGGATGTCATTATAGACAGTTAACGGGATGTCATTGTAGACAGTTAACGGGATGTCATTGTAGACAGTTAACGGGATGTCATTATAGACAGTTAACGGGATGTCATTATAGACAGTTAACGGAATGTCATTATAGACAGTTAACGGAATGTCATTATAGACAGTTAATGGGATGTCATTATAGACAGTTAACGGGATGTCATTATAGACAGTTAACGGAATGTCATTATAGACAGTTAACGGAATGTCATTATAGACAGTTAATGGGATGTCATTATAGACAGTTAACAGGATGTCATTATAGACAGTTAACTCTCAGTGACTCATTTACTCATGAACATTGTGGTTTTCGTGTGAAGATTATCTTCCACCCAGGACAATCGTCATAGTGTATTTCATTAACTAATGTTACTTTGTTGTCTCATCGCATTAATGTAAATATTCATGTGCCATTGTACATTAAACTTATTAATATTGTACATGAGTGTTGATTGTGTCTCGTTGGTTATTGTGATAAAACTTTGCCAGCCCATCATACAGATTTGTTACAATAATTGATAGGATTTTCTTGTAGCCTAGGTTTTGACCAGACCATAATTATGCAGATAGTCTCAAGTTAGTGTGCTTAATTTATTAGATGAAATGAGTGGCAGACAAAACAAACTACTGCCTAGGAAGGTTTGAAAGATGCTATATATTCCTGTATAATGTTTCACAATGTCACAATGATAAAAATCAATAGGCAATTAACCTTTTCCCTCATGAGTAGAAGCACATCTTGACGCCATTACCAATACAACATACATATACAATATAGTAGCCAAACCAATGTTCATAACAAAGGCCAGAATCTCATGTACAGTCCTTCGATTTTGAGGCGCGCCCGAAATCAAGACTAGACGCGCGACAGACCGAGCGCCTCGAAACATGCGCGCGCTGTTAGCATTGATGTGGTTAAAATTGTTTCTAAACGTTGCATATTTCACTGCAACAATGAACTCTCCGATCCGGTTGTCGGCACCTTTGTCGGCACCTTTGTAGTTTCATTTCAAGCGTGGGTGTCTGCGACGATGTGTTTGACTTTGTAGTCCACGTGCGGCTTATGACTCAAAGGCTTTGACAGGTACAGTGATGCAGAATTTTTTTTATCGGCATCCTTTGATACGATGCAATGATTGTCGCATTATATTTTAAGCTGGCATAATACAACCAACTCTCGGAATGATCACACACATTTAATTGTTGTCAATATACATATAGTCAGCTATGGCAGATACTAAAACAAAGGGGCACTCCGTGCAATTAAAAACATTCCTAAATTGGAACGTCGGGTCGCTAATTGGATTTAAAACTGTTAAAGATAAGCATGGCATTGAATATGTGCATGACATATGGTGCAAAACCTGCGCTCGACATGCAGACCACATAAAGAAAAGTGATAAACTGCGCGGGAAAGCCACTACGGACGTTGACAAATATGTTGTGGGCACCAACTTCGTATCAAAACATACTGTGATTAGACTCTGAACGCGACAGTCACACCGACACGGACAGTTCCGGCTCCGAATCCGATGATTACGGAAGTGCCGGAAGTGGACAATAACTTTGCTTTGGTTCGTTATTAAATAATAAAACGATTCATGTTTCAGGTAATGATGTATCTTTTATAATATATGCCCTCCTTTGTAATTATAATTAAGTTTTAAGTGGCGCGCGTTCTCACAAACAGCGCTCGCAATCTCCAAACGTGGCGCGCGATCGGCGGTGCGCCTGGGTTTTCCATAATCGAAGGACTGCATGTAGTCCCAGTAATATCTATGGAGGTGGGATAGATATGGCGACTACTTATCCATACATGTATGTTCAATGTCAGGCTTGAAATTTCTTGATTTTTTTAGGAAATAAAGAGCCTGCCAATGTTCAATATATGTGTAAACATGTGTAAAGTTTGATGCAAGAGTTGATTTCAAACAAACAGCATTATGCCAATATCAATGTATTAAACGGTTACTGCCCTGTGGATGAGAAATAAATGTAGGGGGTGGTTTGGGGCGTGATCACCACAAAATGTAGGGAGGGTGATGAACAAAAGAAATGTAGGGGCTGGACTGTGTCACATGAATATCTCTTCCACAGGGGAGTATGTATGTTTACTGGAATAGTCCAATATTCAAGCATTATTATTTTACTGGAAAAATAGTCAAACATCATTGTGCATCTAGAATCAATTGTTATACACACTAAAGTAAACAAATTACATAACTGTAACAACTATTTTTTTAAAATTTCATGTCATATTAGGAAATAACTTATTTTCCCTTCAACAATTTCATGCCGCGAAAGACATGACACACAATTCTAATGCTGTAAATCGTCAATACTTACAGAGCAAGTGGCCTTAAATGGAGTATATTTGGTGTGGAACATGTTGGTAAATTCCATTGATCGAAAAGCCATGATCTACCACCCTCAATATCTCGTTAAACTTGCACCCAAAACATCGCATAGCAATCAAACAGTTGCTGTCGCCGACCATATTGGATAAGGGACAGGTAAAAAAACTCGGTCACGACAACATTTTCCAGGACCAATGTAAAATTGACAATAAAAAAATTACAGTCGGGGGTAAAACTAGACAGTCGGTCGAGTAACAGGAAACAAGCCACTTTTTTTACGCATTACCATATACGTTGAAAGTTGACTATTTCTTGTTTAACAACATATGTCAGCATATCTCAAATACTGAAATAGCAGACACAAACTCGTTCTTCATAAAAAAAGTCAGAGGTTATCTCAAAGAAGAGAAAAGAACACATGGATAAATCAGTAAAATCACAGGAACTTGAAATGTTATCCATAAGCCACCAAAGGTCTCGAACCTCTATCCTAGGACACCCCCCTCTATTAAAAAAAAGATTAATAGAGGGGGGTGTCCTAGGATAGAGGTACGAGACCGTTGGTGACTTATGGATATAATTTCAAGTTCCTGTGGTAAAATCACCAGTGGAGTATCAATCACAGACAATAACACTATCCAAAAAATTCATGAACATCAAGAAATAACAAAACAAAGGGAAAATGTGCACCATAACCAGTAGCAGGACCCTCTGGCTTACATGCGCTAGCAGTTTCCGAGTCAGAAAGTGATTCGGAGAGTGATGTTCTGAATGAGGAGAAGTGTTGTGCTTGTCACAAATATCAGCCATCATGGCTGATCGACTGTGTCTCTCTGATGTTTACTAAATTGGCTGATCGACTGTGTCTCTCTGATGTTTACTAAATTGGCTGATCGACTGTGTCTCTCTGATGTTTACTAAATTGGCTGATCGACTGTGTCTCTCTGATTTTTACTAAATTGGCTGATCGACTGTGTCTCTCTGATGTTTACTAAATTGGCCCAGTGTGACTTTCCTATGTGCAGTCACTGGACCCATCTGATTTACTGTTGTAAACAGAGAGTGGTGAGAAGGCATGACACATTTATGTGCCCCTGCCATGCTGAGGAGGAGCAAAAACATACATTTGACCTGTAAATATGTTAATTGTATTGCCTTAGTTACTTAATTAAGTTAGAGTTACAAACTTTATTGGTTTAAACATAATTTATTGCCAAAATGTACATAGCAATTTGGTTTGAGCCACAAGTGCTTTCCACATTATGAAACGGCTCTCCCCAATACATGATATTTACCGAAAATTCATTTTATGGCTACAATTAGTTTACAACGCATTTAAATGAATAAATGCAAATTACATACATAAAGATACATAAAAATACAATATCATCATTTATACAACGTACTCATGCAAGTGTGCCTGTGGTGCTCGTGTCTAGTGAACGACCAGAACCTCTCTTTCTATTTGCAGACTAAGCGTTAATTTGTAAACATAGACATTCTATATAGTATTTCAATAAATTCAAAGAGTACTCTTGTTTTGTTGTTTGATTAATACTAATGGCCGGTTTGAAATCTTTTAGTATTCTTTATAAATTTCTGTACTGAGTTGAAAATAATTAAGTTATCACTTTCAATCAGATTTTCTTTACCTATTAGCAGTGTTTTCGCATTTAAAGGATGGTATTGTCGTGTTTCTCTGAATAGGGTTATTCTTTGATTTTGAAACAAAGGACAATGAAAAAAGTAGTGTTCAGCGTTTTCAATCCCAGTTTGACAATCGCAAGTCGCATTTTCCCTTAAATGGTTATTATATAAGTCTGCGTTCAAGTTGCTGCAGCCATTTCTTATACGAGCATGGTAAACAGTTAAGCTACGTGAACCTTTATGATAAAACATGGGTACATCTTTTTGTTTGAACAGTGAAGACTTGTCTATTCTTAAAACAAGATAAGGTTGGAGCGTGTTTTAAGTGTTCGGGTAGTGCATTCCATATATCAACACTAGATGGTATAAAAGAGTTTGAAAATAAAGCTGTATGTCTGGCCATTACAGTAAAATTATCAGCATTTCTTAAATTATAACAATTTTCTTCGCCGACTGTTCTCGGGAAGATTGTACTAAATTGTTCGGGTAATAGACCATTTTTGTATTTGTATTTGTAATAACTTTATTATATAGTGTTAAAAAACTTTTAGCACAGACTGTATTTTGGGCACTGAAATAGGTGCATAATAAACTTCTCCTAGAAGAATATAGGTCAAGGATATGGTGTCAACCGTGTGGTTTCTGTGAAAAATGCCTGCTGTTTTCTGTCAGACAGATAGGAAAGGAAATAAACTAAGGTAGGATAGCAAGTTTACTGTTTATTTGTGTGATCCATAAAATATATTCATGAAATATCCTTAGGGTCACAAAAACTAATATCCCGGTGTTACTGGTTTTCGACGACGTAGTACATAACGGACTCCTATAGGTTTAGAATTGTCATACACTGCAAACAATTTTATGTCACCAAATAAACAATATTTTACCTTTCATTCCCCAAAATCTCGAAGAAAACAGATTGTTTACTTATTGAGAAAAGTTGACAAAATAGCGGTACCTCATTCTCAGTAATCCGGAATGACATCACATGTTTTCGCCTAACTGTGGAAATTGCCTACAGCGCGAGCATTAGCATTAGTATGTAAGCAACAGTTTTTTTTAACAAAACAATATAAATAAGGAACACTTACTTTAATAATAGGCTTAATTTATCATTTTCACTCAAAATTCATTTGTTGGAGAGCATTTTGTCTATATACTGTATCTAAAACACTAATTTAATTTAACTTAAACAAACACACGGGGCATAAGAAGTCGTCGCCCCTCCTAATTACTCTAGACTGGGTGCAGAACCGTAACTGGACCCATCCATCGAACACATCACACGGTGCCTAACACTAACAGAGAATAACTACGTTTACACAACCATGTATATCAGTTGGAGAACCTCTGTGAAAACACATGGACCTGAAGGCGAAAAACGGTGAAAAATCGATATTGTCCATAAGGACCCCTTGTGTGTAATAACGGACATAACTCATAAACACGGAGCAGTGAGACTATAATGACATTTTTATTTGTAAATATATTGGCGTGGCAGACGATGCATGTGTAATTTTGGGGGGAAAATTGCCAATTTCTTTAAAAAATGATATTTATATGGTGACATAAAACGGATATAGTGAAATTAGTGAAAACTGGGGTAGGTTTAAAGTTTTCACCGCTAATTTACCTTGTCTGATATATTATGATCAGTTAGAAATAGATTGGAAGTGCACAAGGTATGTTTATTTATAATTCCGGTAACTGGAGCGTGAAATATTGCGTGATCTCTCGCGACTTGCTATTCCCACAGTTAGGCGAAAATCTGTTCTGGGCGAAAACTTGTCACGCCGGGATATGTCCAAGATAAGTTATGTAGTTACTAAGTTACCGATAAATAACTGTGTATTAAATGGAATACTGTTATCAATTGATTTCAACAACAACTAAACTTCCAATATGACGCCTTTGCAAAACAAATAACGAGTTTAAAATCCTCGTAAAATATATATTTTCAAGGATCTGCACATATCCGAAATTATGCCTACTTCTTAAAATAATTCATATCCTATTTGGACTTCTATATCGGATTCCAATAAACACCGACTCCTTTGTAAATAAAACGGTGATAAACAACACAATTAAAACAGAAAACAAACCTGATTGTAATTATATTCATGAAATAAATCTGTCATTTCTTTGTGCAAAATAAGTGATGCTGCTGCAACCTGAATTAGCTTTCTTGAGTTACCTCCCTTGGAAAATAGACTCGGTATAAAACCAGTAAATTATTTTATTATCTGTCACATTGAAACATAAAAAGTCAGTTCAGCGTTCCGGTTGAACACGTTCAATTGCACATCATATAGCGACACGTGTTTAATATGCTTTGAAGGAACATGCCCGAATCTTAGTTGAATTTGCCAAACGCTTTGAACATTCCAGCTACTCTCATACCGCCTCCATCTCTACTACTTTTGTTGTAATGTGTGGTGATGTACATCATATATCCACTGTCTCTTAACAATATATCCACTGTCTCTTAGCAATATATTCTGCTGCAAGTTCAAGAATGTCTTACATTTTGCATACGAAGATTTAGTCTACATAGTTTCTATGACAGTACCATTTCCGTGGCCTGGTGGTTAAGGCGTCTGCCTACGGAGCCGAAGGTGAATCGCTTGTCAGGGGTTCATTCTGATATGGCCTTTTGGTGAGCCGCCAGCTAGTTACCGATTGCCTATCAACCTAGCGGCTGGTCTACAAGGATATGATTCAGGAAGTATTGATGTTCATAAGAGGTGTCTCATAAGTCGGACATGGCTGGCCATTGCAATAGGGTTGACACTATAATAAACAAACACTTGACTTTTGCTTTGGTTTACTAAGCAGGGTTTAATTACCTTGATATTTTAAATAAGTGACTCCGTTTGAGCAAATTTGGTAGGTATGGTACAGTAAGATTGCTCCAAACTATAATAATTGGAAATGTTCTTACAACTGGTTTACAAAAAGAGTCGTTAAGCTACGAGCGAGAGCTGTCAACATTCGGACCTTTTGATTACCAGAAAGGGTGATTTAAACGACGTTTTAATTTAACTTGACATAGCGGCCTTCTATTCGAATACAATTGAAACACAATTGAACATTGTTTTTGTAATGTTACTACACGCAAAATTAGATAGTATTTCTACAGTTAAATCGTGAGCAATTTAAGTTGACTACGCATCTCTAATGATTAGCACAATACCCAAGTCCGGTAGCTGATCCAGTGAATTGTCCTTTATTTCTGTTGTTGCCATAAATACCTAATTTCTAACTGCATCGAGCGTGGGAGCAAATCCTGGCAGCAACTAGGTTCACCTTATATCCCGATTGACCCGATGTGTACACATTTGATAGATGTCTTTACAATGGTGCTTATGACCGGATTTGTCTTGTCAACATGTATACCATATACATGTTCATGTGCATTTATTTAATGTGTAACGATTTCGCTTTAAGCTGATCTTTTTGTAAGTTGTTGTAACCAATTATCGACAAATGCCGTTAGACCCTTGTCTAGAGAACACCGGTCACAAGACACAACGTGTCTCTGCAATAGTACATGTCTTATCTCTACAACGATTGTATTTATCATAACTGAAAGCTGCACATGGTACAGTTAAACCCCATTTTAATATATATTATCCGTTTTCTTTATTAGTTTTGTTGGCGAGTCATATGAATATTTGATACCCAATATAAAACTGAATTAACTTAAAGATTTTTTAAATTTGTTTTAAAGTGTTTTGTCTTTTACTACAATGTATATCTTTTGAATAAATAAAAGGAAAAACACGTTAATATATCCATGCCTAGCACATAATTATGTAATACGACATACGTGTAGCCTACTTCTAGCATATAGATAATAGTATACATATACGCATACATATACGCATACTTTATATCATGATACAACTGTGCCATATGTGTACATGTATATGTATTATTTAAAAAGAACAATCTAAAGCAATTATGAATAATGTATTAACATTATTTTTTATCCTGCATTGAGTGAGAGTCGGTGTACTGTTATGACAGAACGTGACTATTACATGTATGATACACGGAATGAAAACATGCTCGTAATTATAATAGCAATTTAGAGAATTTGCTGTATTCCATCAAAATAAATGTTCTCCAGTTGATAAGTTTATGTTTGTATTGCTTGTATCTAGTTTCGACGCTGCTCTGAAATGTTCTATAAAATCGGGCCGAGTGATCTGTACGGAGAATTTTCGTTGACAGAACGTGTGTATCATATGGTTTTGATGCTGTTTTTCTCTCTCAGGAAATGATCACTGTTTTCGAATGCATATCAACTATTTGGTAATGTTTTAAGATTGGTATTAACTTTTGTTTTTAAAGATGCTTCTACAGATTTTCATAACTGTAGTCCATACTATTGAGATATATTTTCGAATTGTATTTAATTATGTCACGATCGTTTGATTGACTGTCCAGGTTCTTCATTCTGCTATCCAGTTTTCGTGACTAGCTTACTTAAAATAAAATACTAGCACTAGGCACCATTGATTTTTGCGAACATTTTGATTTGGGTGCTGGTGTAGAATTGTATTCATTTCCATCTGTTCTATTTTCTAATATTTACACTGAGCATGGTGTTAGAGGTTGGTTTGTTGTGTACTCTGAGCATTGCGTGAGCGGTTGGTTGGCTGTGTGTAGCAACAGTGAGAATGGTGTTAGAGGTTGGTTTGTTGTGTAGCAACACTGAGTATAATGTGAGAGATAAGTTTGGTGTGTACACTGAGCATGGTGTTGGATGTTTGTTTGTTGTGTAACAGCACTGATAGCAATGTGAGCGGTTGTGTACGGGTTGTTTGTTGTGTAGCAACACTGAGAGATGCGTGAGCGATTGTGTACGGGTTGTTTGTTGTGTAGCAACACTGAGAGATGCGTGAGCGGTTGTGTACGGGTTGTTTGTTGTGTAGCAACACTGAGAGATGCGTGGGCGCTTGTGTACGGGTTGTTTGTTGTGTAGCAACACTGAGAGATGCGTGAGCAGTTGTGTACGGGTTGTTTGTTGTGTAGCAACACTGAGAGATGCGTGAGCGGTTGTGTACGGGTTGTTTGTTGTGTAGCAACACTGAGAGATGCGTGAGCGGTTGTGTACGGGTTGTTTGTTGTGTAGCAACACTGAGAGATACGTGAGCGGTTGTGTACGGGTTGTTTGTTGTGTAGCAACACTGAGAGATGCGTGAGCGGTTGTGTACGGGTTGTTTGTTGTGTAGCAACACTGCTAGTGGTGTGAGCGGTTGTGTACAGGGTTGTTTGTTGTGTAGCAACACTGAGAGTGGCATGAGCGGTTGTGAGCGGTTGGTTTGTTGTGATACAGCACTGCTAGTGGTGTGAGCGGTTGTGTACGGGTTGTTTGTTGTGTAGCAACACTGAGAGTGGCATGAACGGTTGTGAGCGGTTGGTTTGTTGTGTAGCAACACTGAGAGTGGCATGAACGGTTGTGTACGGGTTGTTTGTTGTGTAGCAACACTGAGAGTGGCATGAACGGTTGTGTACGGGTTGTTTGTTGTGTAGCAACACTGAGAGTGGCATGAACGGTTGTGTACGGGTTGTTTGTTGTGTAGCAACACTGAGAGTGGCATGAGCGGTTGTGAGTGGTTGGTTTGTTGTGATACAACATATTGAAATCAAATGAGTCTTTTTTCTAAGCAAAGGATATAACCACATACGATAATATCTTTTATTCTTCAACTTTAGTAATCGCCCTCCTGACATTGTCCATCTCCCTACCATAGAGCAATTCAATACGGCAGTTTGCCATATTGATCATGCCAGTCCCTAGTTGTTCTGCGCAGCTGCTTTTAAACTTTTACCACACCTTATTTTCATTACTTTCTTAAATTATGCTTTTAACTACTCATACTTTTAACTTCTTTGCGGTTTTTGACGCGCAACATGTCTACGTCCCCGCGAGGGGTTCGACATTAAAGGAAGATAGATAGATAGATAGATAGATAGATAGATAGATAGATAGATAGATAGATAGATAGATAGATAGATAGATAGATAGATAGATAGATAGATAGATAGATAGATAGATAGATAGATAGATAGATAGATAGATAGATAGATAGATAGATAGATAGATAGATAGATAGATAGATAGATAGATAGATAGATAGAGATAGATAGATAGATAGATAGATAGATAGATAGATAGATAGATAGATAGATAGATAGATAGATAGATAGATAGATAGATAGATAGATAGATAGATAGATAGATAGATAGATAGATAGATAGATAAGTGTGTGACTGAACGAACATATACATGTCGTCGAGAACAGCACAACGCCAATGCATTTTGCTGTATTTACTGTTTCTAGAATGGTACCATGTATTCTGTATATAGATTTAATAGGATATCGCTTGATCGTGATTCGTATAACCTCACATTTATCTGGGATTGAACTGATTTAGCCATTTCTTCTCCCATTCTTGTAGTTTCCCCAGATTTTCTTGGAGTAGGCTGGAATCTGCAGATGTTCGAATGATGCGATAGAGTAAGTAGTCACCAGCCAAGAGACGCGGTGTTGATGACACACAGTTGGGCATATCATTGATGTATACTAACAGCGGCTCAAGAACTGTGCCCTGGAGGACACAGCTGGTTACATGCACGGGAGGAGTGTCATCCTTCAACCACTACTGACTTGGGTACGCCCGGAAAGGAAGTCCGAGATCGAGTCTAGTCTCGAACGCCATGTTACTCTGTAGTTTTAGACGTTGATGGGGCACCTTATCGAATGCCTTACTGAAGTCGAGTAGAACAGCATCAACATGGTCACCCTCATCGAGACTGCTAGCTAGATCTTGAACTGTCAGGATAAGCTGTGACTCGCAAGAGCGCTTCTTCCGGAAACCCTGCTGTGCATCGCTGAGAATATCAAAGTTGTATCGATGTGAGATGACATTACTATAAATGACATGCCTACATAGTGCCTATAGTGTTACTGTAAATGGTTGCACAAATAACTCTCTCACATTCATTTAAAAGGAACGTGAATACCAGAATAAGGTCAAAGGAAAAGCTTATATATATGGTTATATGTTTTTATAGCAAACCTCTTTAACCTTTGGTGGACAACTATATGTATTGCTCCTCAAGACCAGGGTGTTGTTGGCTTACCAGAATCGAGTCCTCATCTCGAGTATTGCTCAACCATCTGGCACCCCTGGCAAAAGTATCACACCTATAAAGCAGAAAAGGTGCAGCAAAACCAACTGCACGCCATATCTGCAAGGAGTATGTAGATATATCTATAGCTGCTGTGGATTCAACTGTCTCCTTTAAATTATTATTTGGATATAATTAGTATAGCTAGTGCATTTTATTGATACGGGTACTATAGGAAGATTATGTCTTATGAATATCCGCGTGACCGTTAAAAGAGACAGGTCAATCTGTACTAACAATATACATAAATTATAATATTTACACCCAATGCGTCTATAAGTCACTGTTTATGAACGCTCGGATATTTCCGTAATGAGTCGGTAAAATGAAGCGCTTGCATCAGAAATTATCGGAATTTCCCACAGACGTCATTTCTAAAATTAGAACATGATTAGGAAAGAACCAATGAAAACAAAGGAAGTTTATTTACGTCAAACCAATCTGACAACGACACATCATCATTCCTTGCGAGGCGAACAAGAAAGTTACACGTCAAATATGAAAAGCTGACTAACGCTGAACAAATTAACCCGCGGATGGCGGTTATTTCTTCTTTAATATTGGGTATCGACTTCTGACCGAAATAATGACAGCTCTTCAGCCTCATACGATTGTAATACAGACGTTGCCGGCGAAAATACCGACAACTCTGATGGTGGCAAGTCAGATCGAACACGACATGCTCGACGACTTGTATGGTGACGGGGATGGACCCCGGAAACGGCGACGGTTGACACATTTATCACAAGACGAAAAACTTTTACGGAGGTAAGTCACTAAGTTTAGAATATGAACATGGCGTCTGTGGTCCAGTTGCAAGCGACTTTAGCGTTGGGTGTTTGGAATTGAGGGGTTCCAGGTTCGATACTCGGTCGTGGCATGTATGTAATGAAACTTGTCATGTGAAAAATAACTGCGACAGAAATTTCACATTTTTGACAAGTTCTCGATATCAGTCTGTCAATCAGTAGGCCTATCTGCAGAGTGTAAACATTGTCAGTGACAGTCGTGTCAGAGAGGCCAGAGGGTAGTTTCTACAAACTCAATCGACTCATTCAAATCCAGATTAGGCCTCCACTCGAATGTAAACAAACAAATATGGGACACATGAGACACAGTTTATAAATTCCCATATAAAAATGTAAATTTATGCAAATGAGTTTATGGTACTTGCACTATGCTGCAGTAGGTGTGCACAACTGTTGCATTCTGGGGGTGTACAACAGTTTGATGGGTGGACGATTAGAAGATTAGAAATCAAGTTTACCATTGTAAATTTTACATTTTTCAATAATAAATTAAGACTTTAAGTAAAATTTTGAAGATCTCACAAATGACTGTCTTTTGTGAAATTACTATCTGTTAATTACAAACCTTTTATGTATCATCCCAATATATTGATAACTTTGTTTGATGGTACTTTACAAAAGTTTACTAGGGAAAGTTGAATTAAAGTTTTATTTTTCTATTGGACAATAAAAAACATGTAATAAAGAAGCTTTAAGTTTAAACATGGTAAATAAGTTTTATATCCATTAAACATGTTAAATAAGGTTTTATAACTGTTAAACTCGGTAAATAAGTTTTATATCTGTCACAATTTCAGGAAACTAAAGAATCGAGTAGCAGCACAGACCGCGAGAGATAGAAAAAAGAACTTCATGTATGACCTTGAACAACAAGTGGCAGAACTTCAACATGAAAACAGAAAACTCACTAAAGAGAACAGAATATTGAAATCCGAGTCTGGATCACTACAGCAGCAGAATGTGGAGCTAAAGGGTCGACTTAGCGAGCTGGGTTTTACGCCCATTAAGACAGAGGTGGGAACAGGATCAGCAGCATCCGCTGGCCTTCAGCAGAAAGGGCAGATCCCACCTGTGTCATACTGGACGAACAGTTACACGGCTTCAATGTTGACTCTAAGGTGAGAAATCTAGACCAATTACTGAACGTTTCTATGATTATTTGAATAATGCATCGCAAATTTTAAGAATGGGCTGTGGTACCAAACAGTGGTACCAAACAGTGGTAACAGTGGTACCAAAATAACCATTATACTAATTTCATTACACAATATTTTATCTTAATCTTTATTTAGAGGAACTGACCAAAGTAGGTTTTTTCAATCATATTTATAAACTGTATTTATTTTACAACGATTGTGAAGCAAGATTTAACGACTTATATTGATCACTCTCGTTGGCGCGGATGAAAGCGTATATGTGGTCATTCGTGTGGGAGGAAACTCGAGTACCCGGAGAAAACCCACCTGTCCAATCTGGCGACCACCATACCATCTCGCATACTTTCGTGTCTGTGGATCAAACCCGGGTTGCATTGGTGAGAAGCGAGCATGCTAACCACTGCGCTAATCGGTCAGCCAATATATTACAATGTACAAATCAATTTCTTTTATGTTCAGTATAGATGTTGCATATATTCAGTTTTACGACTGATACAATAAATGAATAACAGCAAATTTCATTTTGATATATCTCAATATTTGTTGTTTTCAGTCTGACACTCTTGTTAGCCTTCTCCCAAGTAACAACCCGTCTCCCGTCGTCAACAAAACTCCGGTCTCGGCGACCGAGACATCATCCCTACCTGGTGCTCCCAGAAACACCAGCAACACAGACGAAGCCTGTGTGGTGGGGCCCACAACAACAGAGCTGGAATCCTTCAAAGAACTGATGCAATTTGACCATGTCTATTTTAAGCCCCAGCCCAAGAGCAAGACAGACTCCGTCGGTCAAATAAAAATTTCCCCTGATTTGTTAAACAGACTGAAAAAATTTCAGAAAGTGACTGAAAATGGCAGTAAGTGTGTAAAAAATGTGAAAATAATCATTACTTCAGATACAAATCCAAAGTTGGATGTTGCGTCTTTGAAACAAGCTGTTGCAATACCACAACATACATCAAATTCTTGCGAAACTGTCAAAGTTGATGACCATGAAAGTGACACATGGTCAGATTTGTTGAACGATTTGAACTTTGACCTATTGGAAGACCTTGAGAATATTATGAAGGCCGATACTGAGGGTGTGTCTTGCCCTGATGTTGATTGTTTACAATCTCAAACGAGTGATAATGAACTCAATAAAGATGAGAGCGAATCTAGAGGACAAAAGAGAAAAGCTCCGATAAATGAGATAGATGCAATTGTTGACACTCTGACTTCCAACGATGATCTGCTACAAAGCAAGACAATGTCGTTTGATTCTGACTATGGTAGTGACATCCAATCTCCCTACAGCGCTAGTTCACCATACAGTATACAAGATTCAGAATCTCTATTGAACGATACAAACCTCGAGTCTCCATTAGCAGACACAGCGTGGGAAGAATCGTTCACAGAATTATTCCCGGATCTGTTATAAACTTGGTACTGGAGTATTTTGTTATAACTTGTTGGTGTACTTTCCAGCTGTTGAAAGAGTCATGATTTAAATCAATTTTCCATTAATCATGCTGAAATAACAACCTCTATGTATGGTAATGATAAATTAATAAGAAACTCAAGAAATTAGAATCTCTATGTACGGTAACTAATGATAAATTAATGAGAAACTTGGGGGGGGGGGGATAAGAACCTCTATGTACGGTAATGATAACAAATTACTGAGAAACCTTGAGTAATAATGTTGATCTCTTCACAATTTGAATAAGTGGATAATGTGAATACAGGAGTATATAGGTTGATATCTGAATTTCAGAATAAATCGACAACAGAAGTTGGAAGTGCCAGTATTTGTTTCATGTTTTATG
This sequence comes from Archivesica marissinica, assembly GCA_014843695.1. Classification (NCBI taxonomy): domain Eukaryota; kingdom Metazoa; phylum Mollusca; class Bivalvia; order Venerida; family Vesicomyidae; genus Archivesica; species Archivesica marissinica. Next base: position 54,426 of record JABXNX010000127.1, on the reverse strand, counting down.
TATCGTTGCATAATTTATGTCTTCATTATATTATACATTATACCATTAGTCCTCGGTGTTGAATTTAAAATAAATTGAAATGGGCTGGTGTAAAATGTGTTCTGTACATTCATTAAAGTCCCATAGGTGTTTACTTAGAATGTGCTGCACACAGAGATATTGTAAGGTGCGGATGATTAGATATTGTGATAACAGGGTTCATTCTAGGTCAGAATTTTTGGGAGAAGTGAGAAAGCGCGTGATCACTTCCTTAAATGGTGTTCTTAATATACTTCTGCAAAATAGGGTTAAAATGCACAGTACAACTATAGGGTATACAGTACAACTATAAGGTATACAGTACAACTATAGGGTATACAGTACAACTATAGGGTACACAGTACAACTATAGGGTACACAGTACAGTACAACTATAGGGTATACAGTACAACTATAGGGTATACAGTACAGTACAACTATAGGGTGCACAGTACAACTATAGGGTACACAGTACAACTATAGGGTATACAGTACAACTATAGGGTGCACAGTACAACTATAGGGTATACAGTACAACTATAGGGTATACAGTACAACTATAGGGTACACAGTACAACTATAGGGTATACAGTACAACTATAGGGTATACAGTACAACTATAGGGTACACAGTACAACTATAGGGTATACAGTACAACTATAGGGTATACAGTACAACTATAGGGTAACAGTACAACTATAGGGTATACAGTACAACTATAGGGTATACAGTACAACTATAGGGTATACAGTACAACTATAGGGTATACAGTACAACTATAGGGTATACAGTACAACTATAGGGTATACAGTACAACTATAGGGTATACAGTACAACTATAGGGTATACAGTACAACTATAGGGTATACAGTACAACTATAGGTATACAGTACAACTATAGGGTATACAGTACAACTATAGGGTATACAGTACAACTATAGGGTATACAGTACAACTATAGGGTATACAGTACAACTATAGGGTATACAGTACAACTATAGGGTACACAGTACAACTATAGGGTATACAGTACAACTATAGGGTACACAGTACAACTATAGGGTATACAGTACAACTATAGGGTATACAGTACAACTATAGGGTATACAGTACAACTATAGGGTATAGGGTATACAGTACAACTATAGGGTATACAGTACAACTATAGGGTGCACAGTACAACTATAGGGTATACAGTACAACTATAGGGTATACAGTACAACTATAGGGTATACAGTACAACTATAGGGTATACAGTACAACTATAGGGTACACAGTACAACTATAGGGTACACAGTACAACTATAGGGTACACAGTACAACTATAGGGTATACAGTACAACTATAGGGTATACAGTACAACTATAGGGTATACAGTACAACTATAGGGTAACATACAGTACAACTATAGGGTATACAGTACAGTACAACTATAGGGTATACAGTACAACTATAGGGTAACATACAGTACAACTATAGGGTATACAGTACAACTATAGGGTAACTACAGTACAACTATAGGGTATACAGTACAACTATAGGGTATACAGTACAACTATAGGGTATACAGTACAACTATAGGGTATACAGTACAACTATAGGGTATACAGTACAACTATAGGGTTACAGTACAACTATAGGGTATACAGTACAACTATAGGGTATACAGTACAACTATAGGGTATACAGTACAACTATAGGAGTACAACAAGATACAGTACAACTATAGGGTATACAGTACAACTATAGGGTATACAGTACAACTATAGGGTACACAGTACAACTATAGGGTACACAGTACAGTACAACTATAGGGTATACAGTACAACTATAGGGTATACAGTACAACTATAGGGTATACAGTACAACTATAGGGTATACAGTACAACTATAGGGTACACAGTACAACTATAGGGTATACAGTACAACTATAGGGTATACAGTACAACTATAGGGTACACAGTACAACTATAGGGTATACAGTACAACTATAGGGATACAGTACAACTATAGGGTATACAGTACAACTATAGGGTATACAGTACAACTATAGGGTATACAGTACAACTATAGGGTACACAGTACAACTATAGGGTATACAGTACAACTATAGGGTGCACAGTACAACTATAGGTACAGTACAACTATAGGGTACACAGTACAACTATAGGGTATACAGTACAACTATAGGGTATACAGTACAACTATAGGGTGCACAGTACAACTATAGGGTATACAGTACAACTATAGGGTATACAGTACAACTATAGGGTATACAGTACAACTATAGGGTATACAGTACAACTATAGGGTATACAGTACAACTATAGGAGTACAACTATAGGGTATACAGTACAACTATAGGGTATACAGTACAACTATAGGGTATACAGTACAACTATAGGGTATACAGTACAACTATAGGGTATACAGTACAACTATAGGGTACACAGTACAACTATAGGGTACAACTATAGGGTATACAGTACAACTATAGGGTATACAGTACAACTATAGGGTATACAGTACAACTATAGGGTATACAGTACAACTATAGGGTATACAGTACAACTATAGGGTATACAGTACAACTATAGGGTACACAGTACAACTATAGGGTATACAGTACAACTATAGGGTATACAGTACAACTATAGGGTATACAGTACAACTATAGGGTATACAGTACAACTATAGGGTATACAGTACAACTATAGGGTAAGTACAGTACAACTATAGGGTATACAGTACAACTATAGGGTATACAGTACAACTATAGGGTATACAGTACAACTATAGGGTATACAGTACAACTATAGGGTATACAGTACAACTATAGGGTATACAGTACAACTATAGGGTATACAGTACAACTATAGGGTATACAGTACAACTATAGGGTATACAGTACAACTATAGGGTATACAGTACAACTATAGGGTATACAGTACAACTATAGGGTATACAGTACAACTATAGGGTATACAGTACAACTATAGGGTATACAGTACAACTATAGGGTACACAGTACAACTATAGGGTACACAGTACAACTATAGGGTATACAGTACAACTATAGGGTATACAGTACAACTATAGGGTATACAGTACAACTATAGGGTATACAGTACAACTATAGGGTACACAGTACAACTATAGGGTATACAGTACAACTATAGGGTACACAGTACAACTATAGGGTATACAGTACAACTATAGGGTATACAGTACAACTATAGGGTATACAGTACAACTATAGGGTATACAGTACAACTATAGGGTACACAGTACAACTATAGGGTATACAGTACAACTATAGGGTATACAGTACAGTACAACTATAGGGTACACAGTACAACTATAGGGTATACAGTACAACTATAGGGTATACAGTACAAGCATTAAATACAGCATTTGAATACGAGTGCTTTATAATGGGCCAGTGTATCTTACTGGACAAAATTTTGTTTGAAAATCGTAAAAATCAAAAAATATATATACATGTATATATATATATATTTTTTTTAGGGAGAAGTGGGCCTAGGGTTAGGGTTAACCCTAACCCAGAGGGCGAAGTCAGGGTCCCTAGGGCGTCAATTTCGCACATATCGCCCTCTAAACTGATCCCTGATGATTATTGTCTTATATTTTAAATTATTACTGTAAAACTTTTGGAACATATGTCCACAAACGAACGTGCTTTTTTAAAATTACCATTTGTAAATTACCTCCCTTTATGGCTATTACTTAAAATCCCAATAACTCCGTAAATGGTGGTTTACTAAAGTTAACACTAAGATAAATTTGCATATGAATTATAGTATTATTTTTCCAATGGAAGAAATAAAATGTATATACAGACTTTAATACATAACCATTGCCACATGTACAAGTCCAGTGTGCTATACCATAGCACTATCAAACCGGGTACCAGTCCAGTGTGCTACACCATAGCACTATCAAACCGGGTACCAGTCCAGAGTGCTACATCACAGCACTATCAAACCATGTACAAGTCCAGAGTGCTACACCACAGCACTGTCAAACCATGTACAAGTCCAGAGTGCTACACCACAGCACTGTCAAACCATGTACAAGTCCAGAGTGCTACACCACAGCACTGTCAAACCATGTACAAGTCCAGAGTTCTACACCACAGCACTATCAAACCATGTACAAGTCCAGGGTGCTACATCACAGCACTATCAAACTGGGTACAATTCCAAACCTAGTACACCACTATACCATCAAACCTAGTACACCACTATACCATCAAACCTAGTACACCACTATACCATCAAACCTAGTACACCACTGTACCGTCAAACCTAGTACACCACTGTACCATCAAACCTAGTGCACCACTGTACCATCAAACCTAGTACACCACTGTACCACCAAACCTAGTACACCACTATACCATCAAACCGAGTACACCACTGTACCATCAAACCTAGTACACCACTGTACCACCAAACCTAGTACACCACTGTACCACCAAA
>JABXNX010000127.1:0-48906 GCA_014843695.1 Archivesica marissinica | reverse complement strand
ACAAAATGCCCTTTGCAAACCTGACACAACAAAATGCCCTGCAAACCTGACACAACAAAATGCCCTTTGCAAACCTGACACAACAAAATGCCCTTTGCAAACCTGACACAACAAAATGCCCTGCAAACCTGACACAACAAAATGCCCTGCAAACCTGACACAACAAAATGCCCTTTGCAAACCTGACACAACAAAATGCCCTGCAAACCTGACACAACAAAATGCCCTTTGCAAACCTGACACAACAAAATGCCCTTTGCAAACCTGACACAACAAAATGCCCTTTGCAAACCTGACACAACAAAATGCCCTGCAAACCTGACACAACAAAATGCCCTGCAAACCTGACACAACAAAATGCCCTGCAAACCTGACACAACAAAATGCCCTTTGCAAACCTGACACAACAAAATGCCCTGCAAACCTGACACAACAAAATGCCCTTTGCAAACCTGACACAACAAAATGCCCTTTGCAAACCTGACACAACAAAATGCCCTTTGCAAACCTGACACAACAAAATGCCCTTTGCAAACCTGACACAACAAAATGCCCTTTGCAAACCTGACACAACAAAATGCCCTTTGCAAACCTGACACAACAAAATGCCCTTTGCAAACCTGACACAACAAAATGCCATGCAAACATGACACAACAAAATCCAATTCAAACCCAAACATTACTGCATCTTATTTCAATTTATTTCATTGTATAGCCAACCTCCTGTCAGTACACATACTGTTATCTATATTATATATATTTATAAATGAGTCTTATTTCCTATTAAGAGCGGAAAATTTCTTAAATAATACTCTTTTACTGAGAAAAACTGTGACTGGAAATGAGTGAGTGTTATGTGTGCTGTTAATTTAATTAATGTCCATCACAGCCAAGGAGTGATGAGACTCCACCGTGTGCCTTGCACGACATGAGAACGTTATGAGCATGGTTACATGAAAGATGAATTTTCTCGTCTAAAAATGGCATGTTTTCTTTTATGCTTTCCAATCAATGACAGCATTTTCTCAGTGAAAGAAAACTCCATAATCTACTGCTTTGAAACAGTGAAAGATGGCATTTTCTCTGCCACTGGTTGCGAATTCCTGCGTGGTTATGTGTAAAATTTCTGACTATCATGAACAGTTAATTATAAAGTAATATATTCTAATGAATTTGTTTGTCTGTAGTTTTTAATTTTGACAGCAAACATAATCTAACTTGAAAATAATACTGGAACTATTTCTTATTACGAATGTTCACACTAACATAAGTGGTTGTGTGGCTGTGGAATGTAGTGAAATGAGGCTCCCTACAGGGGCAGTTAAAATAAAATTAAATTACAGCTGATAACAACTATTAAATTAGCCAAACTCATTTGAAATCATAAAAGAAAAAGATTTGTGTATACCGCCACTCCTGGAAATATACATTTCGGTGATCACTCGATGAAATAAAATCTTACACTAATAAACACAAATATAATCCTATATATGCCTAAAGTAGAATTTTAATATCAAAGGAAGTCACAGTACTGATCAATAAGTTCACGTGTATTGTGTTAATTATGTTATGTACGTCGTATTCAAATGTCGTAATAATTATGTCATTTTTTTAAATTTTATATAACTTTATTTTAGCTCGATTGCGAAACAAGTTCCTACATATTATATTAATCATTCTCGAGACCTCATTTCACGAGGGAGGAAGAGAGAAAAGGTAATGTGGAATTTAAACGACTTGCTTAATGGCACAATCTTAACGGCTACAGCTGGGTGCGAACTCCGGCCGTTTGGCGCCTGAAACAAACGCACTATCACAAAAACATAATGTTGTTTGATAAAGTCTTAAGGTAGATGGTGACACACATTTACACAGGTCACAATGATGCTCCCCTATTGATAGCCTTAAGGTAGATGGTGACACACATTTACACAGGTCACAATGATGCTCCCCTATTGATAGCCTTAAAGTAGATGGTGACACACATTTACACAGGTCACAATGATGCTCCCCTATTGATAGCCTTAAGGTAAATGGTGACGCCCCTTTTACACAACAACCTGAAACACCGGTATTGGCAGCTGGGGCTTCCACATTAACACGTGCAAGCAGAGTCGCGTCATGTAATGGCAACAACTGTTTGAGTAACCGTGTACACATCCTATATTCATATCGTCATAATATTGAAGCTTAACCCTTTCCCTCATAGAAGCACCTCTTGACGCCATTACCAACACGACATACATTGCCAATGTAGTAGCCAAACCAATGTTCATAATAAAGGCCAGAATCTCGTGTAGTCCCCTTAATATCTATGGAGGTGGGATAGATATGGCAACTACTTATCAATTGCATGATAGCTAAATGGTTGTCGTTTGTATGGAGATATAATAGTATATTAAGCTAAATCTCTATGAAGGAAAGGGTTAAGAAGTTGGAGAAAACTACCATATACCGGTAACTACTGTCAACATAATTATAATGGTATTGAGCAACACCATAGCAGTTTGTAATTTATCTATTTTTCCCACCTTCTTAGTGTTTTCCGCAACCTTTTAGCATAGTTCATACATATCTGTACTTTAACCCTTTCAACACTACAGACCTCTAAATAAATAGCCTTTCAAAAGTGTAGACCCAGATGATAGATCGGCTCATCTCATCAGGATCTGCACTTTTTGCCAATAATTTCACTATTATCACACAAAATTACCCATTTTGATAAATAAACTGGTCCAAATGTAATTTAGTAAATGGTTGAATTTTACAGTATATAATGAAACATGATGCATTGCATCAGGAATGAGGTCTCGAGAGTGATTAATACAAGTTGTAAGAACTTGTTTCGCAATCGAGCTAAAATAAATTTGTATAAACTAAACAAATGTAATTTTCTGATTAATTTATTGGTCTCAAAAATGTCATGGACCATAAGTCTGTGTCAGTTATTTATTGTTGAATGGGTTTAGCTTATTGAATTCACTCTCTAGTCCACTTCCTGGGATAACTCACACCCAGTACTAAGCAATGAGGATACATTTTCTTGTTCCGACAAGGAAAAATCAGCAGCGTCTGGATGGGTTTGAACTCGTGCGGAGACCATAACAGACAAGTTTCTCATGTATCTATTATGTGTGCATATATATATACACTAAAGCCAGTACAGTCCCACCTCCCCAAACGTCATCTCCCATGAGCGACACCCTCTTTATAACGTCACATTTACTCCCACTCGTTGCATTTTTATGTAATTTCACGTCTCATGAACAACATCTCCCAACAACACACAACGACAGTCAATTTCCCACCCAGCGATGCGGAAAACCTCTCAAGAACGGACAGTAATGGCCTAAAATACAAAAATAGCTGGTATTTCCCAGCTCCAAAAATATAGAGTTGTACTACGTATGTCTGGTTTCCTAACAGTTATACATTTGAATGTATATACAAATTGCGGATGGGAACCAGGTTATTCGAAAGCCATTTATGTGATCAAATAATAAAAGGCTGAACATATTTTGACAAACAAACTTACGATTAGCGTGTGCAATGATACAGACAGAGACCCATTCCAGAGTCTCCTCTGGTTCTTTTACGTGCACGGTGTAAAGCACCGACACGAGACCTCAGTTTAACGTCCCATCTGAAAGACTGTTAATTTTATTAGGATCAGAGGGGGATCGAACCTGTGATCCCTGGATTACCAGTCCAGCGTGCTACCACTGGACTACAGATCCGTCTGTTTACGATTAGTGCTAATTATGGTGCTTCTGGTATGACATTAGCATTGTATGCGTGGATTAGTGCTAATTATGGTGCTTCTGGTATGACATTAGCATTGTATGCGTGGATTAGTGCTAATTATGGTGCTTCTGGTATGACATTAGCATTGTATGCGTGGATTAGTGCTAATTATGGTGCTTCTGGTAAGACATTAGCATTGTATGCGTGGATTAGTGCTAATTATGGTGCTTCTGGTATGACATTAGCATTGTATGCGTGGATTAGTGCTAATTATGGTGCTTCTGGTATGACATTAGCATTGTATGCGTGGATTAGTGCTAATTATGGTGCTTCTGGTATGACATTAGCATTGTATGCGTGGATTAGTGCTAATTATGGTGCTTCTGGTATGACATTAGCATTGTATGTGGATTAGTGCTAATTATGGTGCTTCTGGTATGACATTAGCATTGTATGCGTGGATTAGTGCTAATTATGGTGCTTCTGGTATGACATTAGCATTGTATGCGTGGATTAGTGCTAATTATGGTGCTTCTGGTATGACATTAGCATTGTATGCGTGGAAGTGATAATTGCCGTGATGCGACAGGTATGTTGTTTGTTTTTTATGTAATTGAAATACGTAATTTATCAGAATTTTTGACTTTGAGGTATTGAAAACATAAATCATTAAATTGACACAGTTCTCATAAATCTGGCAATTTTAACACATTACGTTCGTTCTCAGTTGGACCTCATTCATTTTCAAAATATAAAATGTTACAAAATTTGTGTTGTTTCATATTCAATCTTAGTATAATCTATCAATTGTATAATGAAAGTAGTACCCCATACTCTATATTCAAATCAATATGAGCCATAGTAACTGTCAAAACTGACTATTCCCGCATTTCCCGACTTCAAAAAGTTGAACCTCCCTAGAACAACAACCTCTCTACAACAACCAATCTCGAATGTATCCGGATGGTGTTTGCTCTGGAGAGGTTTGACTGTACAATGATTGTGCAATGAAGTATTGCAAACTACTTCCATGTAAGCGGTAGCTATAGATTAATTACTGTTCATCTGATCGTGCAAACTTCCAAGTAAGGTGATATTTGTTCACATTATACTTAACTGTTATTGATTTAAGCTATATTCCTGTGCAAATATTGTCACAGTTTCTAAAAAAAGGTTGCTACTGTTGATAAGTTCATAATTGTATTCCTTAAATCAATGTTAAACAAGCTTTTGCAGTCCATGACCTGGAGGTTATAAAACTGTTTTCAGATCTCAAACTCAAGTTCAAGTGATCTGATTGGTTGATTCTGAGTGTGACTGTCAGCTGAACCAATCAGACGCTTGAGACTGAGTTTTGAGATTGGAGAACAGTTTTATAACCTCGAGGCCTGCAGTGCTCGAGGTTATAACACTTTTCTCAGATCTCAAATTCAAGCTCAAATGATTTGATTGGTTGATTCTGAGTTTTACTGCCAGCTGAACTAATCAGAAGCTTGAGACTGAGCTTGAGATAGGAGAAAAGTTTTATAACCTCGAGGCATGATCTCCATCCATATAATTTTATTTTGACTAGATTACGGTAGTACTTTTTTTCATTCGGGTCTCTTGTAACTCCAATCCTCCGTAACAAATCAGAACAGCAAAGAAATTAATGAGCTTATGTCATAGCCTGGAATTGGATCGCAATCATAGTAATCGTTAATAAACCATCAATAAACATTACAGGGAAAATATTCACTTGTTTATTCTTTTTACCCCCGTATATTATGTCCGTTCTGGCGTTCCATACTTAACGTATATCGTTTGCAACTTGTATATATGTAAAATGTATTTATAAATGGTCATACAACAATTTGCATGCGACATATTCTAACCAATCACTATTGTTGGTCAGCTTTGGAATGGATGATAAATCGCCATTTTGGGCGTATATTTATAATACAATTGTTGTGACTATATTAGATATATAGCCAGGTAAAAATAGTTTTTGTGATTTATAAACTTCAGTCTATTTATTACGTCCATATCGAATTGATAGTCACCTGTAATTGTATATGTATTTTGAAATGTAAACGTGCGCATGTATTTTCACTAGATGCTACGCTCTAATACACCTGAATGTATTGCTTACTTATTTTGACAGCTGTCATCTGCCAAACTCATAAAATGTTATTTGTGCATTATGTGATTTGTTAACCCTTTCCCTCATAGAAGCACCTATTGACGCCATTACCAATATGACATACATTGACAATGTAGTAGCCAAACCAATGTTCATAATAAAGGTCAGAATCTCATGTAGTCCCAGTAATATCTATGAAGGTGGGATATATATAGAGACTACTTATACACTGCATGATGGCTAAATGGCTGTCGTTTGTATGGAGATATAATATTATATTAACCTAAATCTCTATGTAGTCTCAGTAATATCTACATGTATGGAGGTGGGATAGATATGGTGACTACTTATCCACTGCATGATAGCTAAATGGCTGTCGTTTGTATGGAGATATAATAGTATATTAACCTAAATCTCTATGAAGGAAAGGGTTAATTTACTTTGTATGAAAACCAATGTATTTTCAGGAAAGGAAGTAAATAAACGTCATCATCCATTATAAATTATTGCGTCACGTCTTCACTCAAACCCACCCCCTCGAGATCCATATACCCGTTAGGAGGTGTAAGGGTCAGGCATGACAAGGGGCATTTATTTTGACTAGATTACGGTAGTACTTTTTTTCATTCGGGTCTCTTGTAACTCCAATTCTCCGTAACAAATCAGAACAGCAAAGAAATTAATGAGCTTACATCACTTTTACCATGTTTTATTAATATTGCTAGCAAAAAACGAGACACTAACAGACAATGCAATTTCGCATTTTTTAAAATACGACTATATGTTTAAGTGAATGTTTTATAAATAATCGTATACTCTCAGTCACTTTGATGTGGATGTGGATGCTTCCTAAATGGATAGCAACTGATTGTTGTCGTGTTGGGTTTGACGGCCTACCAACACAATTGACCTTTCTGCCGATTTTGATTGACAGCTGGCGTTAGCCAATCGCATCGCACCATTCGCGCACACCCCCGGCAACGGTTTATCGCCGCCATCTTGTTAGACAAACAATGCATATTAGACACAGTAGTAACGAGTAGACAAATTTGAAAAGGCGTGAATTTGATCGAAAATACGGGTTTAAAATTGTTTTAATGATGTTGAAAATGTGTAGCTTTGGTGTGTGGGTTAGTTATAGTACAAAATTAGTCGATATCCTGGTGATTGACGTTAAATTCAACCCATTTCAAAATCCTTGGACAAATCTAAAAGTGTGTATATGAACCACAAAATACCAGACAGCTGCTTTAAAAACAATGCATCTATAAAAACACCGACTGACCCCATATAGTCATTCTTTTCTCACAAACACAGCAATCAAATTTAAGCGTGTCACACTGTTTATTGGGAGCAATCAACAACTTACCCACTAACGGTACATCACAGAGACCGCTGAGTTATAATACCCGATAGGGGCCACTGCTATCAAGATCAAAGTATTTCACATCGGAATTTAGCACTGATTGTGCTAATTGGTCAATTATAAAATGTGTGCACATAATTATATAATTGATTACTACACCGAGTCATTGTTTTATCGGTCTGTTAGATAAACGAGTTATGTAGTAAAATTTTAATCAAATCTGATAACGAGTGATCGTGATCTGAAATTATTTTTTGAAAAATATTTAAAATTAATTAATGCTGTCTGTCATTGACAATGGTGAAAAGATGTAGTTACGGGCTGTGTGACAGTGATGTAGATATCCAGATCGATTGATAGGTGACGTTAAATTCGTGCCATTTTCAAAACCTAAGACAAATCTTGAAAACATGTCTAAGGTGGATTAAGTTGTGTGAACGACCAAACGACCAGCTGAATACATCCAAAATTAATGCAAACAGATATATTTGCACAAAAGTAAGTTGAAATTAATTTATTTATGCATAATAAAATATTTCGAAAAAATATATTCTGCATTAATAGATCTACCGTTCACAAGAGATATGTGAGTATAGTGGTGATTATACATGTGGTTCATACATATTGTCGTGGATGGTGGACTAGGGATCAGATAGTAGTAATAGTACCCATGCATGTGCAGAGCTGTGGGATTCCCATATTAGCTCAGTGAACGTACTGGTGTTCAGTTTTTGGGCCTAATGTTCAAGTCTTCTAGGAGGCATAGGGTCGAGTCTCTCAAGACGGTGGCATATTTCATTTCTTTTGATGTCAAAGTTGACACGATGTGGTTGTTCACTCTTCCGTTGACTGCGCAAGCATTTACCACGAACACTTAACACGTCCTCATCCGTATATCTGTACTTTAGAGAAATAACCTTCACACCTACGTCTATTATGAGATGGGCTGTTGACAAATTAATCAATTACTGGAGATGATATATTATTTTTCACACCTTGATTGGTCGGCTCAAACATTTGTGATGCTGGCTTGTATGCCCATGTTTTATCAGCTTTAGAGCTGAGCCGTGCCATATGTCCAAGCCCTTGAATCATGTATAAATATCATGCTCTTCACATCAATTTCATTACAACCATGGCGTCTATTTGTCCATGCGTTTTTTTTCGTCGTATGCATGCTCTTAGCTGCGATAAGTGCCACCGTTGGAATCATCGAAAATGCGGAATGATTTATTTATTCTCCCCATTCACTTTAATTAATCTTGATTAGTGGCCTGAAACCTAGATAGATAATCACTCCTGGTATGGCAAACACACGGCTACATTCATAATTGTGTCTAATTACCTAAATAGCTAATAATAGCATTATTATAATGGGCCTGTATAGTGCAGTACTATATATATATATATATATATATATAAAATACGAACCTGTGATTATACGAAACTACCATTAGACGAACAAGGGATTATACGAAATCACCTGAATTCACCTAAAACCCTTGCCTTCTTGCTTTCAACGAGATATTCTTATCTGGGTGAAATAAAACCGAGAAATTCGACGGAATTTTATCTAGATTAACTCGATGCAGGTCTGCTTAGATGCCATTTTGTTAGATAGCTTGTCTCGCGTGGTTACAGCGAGAACCTGTAACTATGGGGGGCGTGCCTAAGTAGCGTTTGCAGAAAGGTCAATTCAGCTTGTAGTTCTATGATGCAAAACAGGATGATTCTTTTCAATTTTGATTTAAAGCTTTATTTAACCCTTTCAACACCACAGACCTCTAAATAGGCTTACAAAAAGTGTAGATCCAGATGAGCCGGCTCGTAACGAGCCGTCTCATCAGGATCTGCACTTTTTGCCAGTGATATGACTATTTTTAGACATAATTACCCATTTTGATAAATGAACTTGTCCAAATGTGATTTTCTGATTCATTTATTGGTTTATGAATATCATGGACCAGTCCATGTGAGTTACTTGGTGTTGAATGGGTTAACGTAATTCATACAATTATGAGATACGAAACCAAACTGTTCACACATGCATGAACTCCCAGAGGTGGGTTCTATTAGAGACAATTTGCCAGCATTTGCACAAGGGATTCATGACTTCTAATTATCCGCTCCATATTATATCTCAGTGTGCAGTATAATTGCTAAGTAGATTATTAATGGAATTTATACAGACTTTAATGATAAAACCATCCTGGGACGTTAAACAGATTTCATTGATTAATACATTCTTGGACTTTAAACAGATTTCATTGATTTATAACAATTTATTTGTGTGCAATTAACATTTCTGAAAGATCATTATAAATGCATAACTTCTGATAGAATCACTACTAAATGTGTAGATTCCAGCTTGATAATTCCTAAGTTACAATGATACATGTAACCCAACTTCATTAACCCATTTCATTCTGGATACCGTTCAAACAGTATTTGCAAAGAACATAGAGCCAGATCAACCGCCACGGAACGTGCCGTCTGATCAGGCTCTATGCTGTTTGCAATTCGGATGATCTTGCTAAGACACTTGGCTATGTAGCAAACAACATAGATCCTGATCAGCATGCAGTGAACATAGATCCTGATCAGCATGCAGTGTCAGGCTGCGGCTGATCTGGATCTATGTTGTTTGCAAAAGCCTTTAAATGTATCCAGAATGAAATGGGTTAATTGACCCAGTTAATAATAACAAAATATTCAGTAGTAATTGTATTATGTACTAAAGTCATACTATAAATACATGCATAAGGTCAAGAGCTAGCTTCATGAAACATCTTAAGACAGTAGTTTTACTTTCCTGACAAATGTGAATACAATTAGATTATAAATACCACCAATGCAAAGTCCAAACAGTTCTCAGATGAAGGTTCAAATGTTTCATGAACGTCCAGATTCTTAATATTTCACAAATTCATATTCCTCTACTCAGCACTAGTTTCAACCAGGATATGTGCAATGTACATGTAATCACTTTGTGCTGTGCCAAGCTAACCATGTAATCATATTGTGCTGTGCCGAGTTAACCATGCCATGCAGAGCCTCCACTAGGATATGTGTCAAGCTTAACATGCCCTGCTGACTCATGTTAAACTTGCCATGCTGATCATGAGCCATGTTAGACTTGCCATGCTGATCATGAGCCGTGTTAGACTTGCCATGCTGATCATGAGCCGTGTTAAACATGCAATGCTGATCATGAGCCGTGTTAAACTTGCCATGCTGATCATGAGCCGTGTTAAACATGCAATGCTGATCATGAGCCGTGTTAAACATGCAATGCTGATCATGAGCCATGTTAGACTTGCCATGCTGATCATGAGCCATGTTAAACATGCAATGCTGATCATGAGCCATGTTAGACTTGCCATGCTGATCATGAGCCGTGTTAAACATGCAATGCTGATCATGAGCCGTGTTAAACTTGCCATGCTGATCATGAGCCGTGTTAAACATGCAATGCTGATCATGAGCCATGTTAAACTTGCAATGCTGATCATGAGCCGTGTTAAACATGCAATGCTGATCATGAGCCGTGTTAAACATGCAATGCTGATCATGAGCCGTGTTAAACATGCCATGCTGATCATGAGCCGTGTTAAACATGCAATGCTGATCATGAGCCATGTTAAACTTGCCATGCTGATCATGAGCCGTGTTAAACATGCAATGCTGATCATGAGCCCTGTTAAACTTGCCATGCTGATCATGAGCCGTGTTAAACATGCAATGCTGATCATGAGCCGTGTTAAACATGCAATGCTGATCATGAGCCATGTTAAACTTGCCATGCTGATCATGAGCCGTGTTAAACATGCAATGCTGATCATGAGCCGTGTTAAACTTGCCATGCTGATCATGAGCTTTGATAAACTTGCCATGCTGATCATGAGCTGTGTTAAACATGCAATGCTGATCATGAGCCGTGTTAAACTTGCCATGCTGATCATGAGCTGTGTTAAACTTGCCATGCTGATCATGAGCCGTGTTAAACATGCAATGCTGATCATGAGCCATGTTAAACTTGCCATGCTGATCATGAGCTGTGTTAAACATGCAATGCTGATCATGAGCCGTGTTAAACATGCCATGCTGATCATGAGCCGTGTTAAGCATGCAATGCTGATCATGAGCCATGTTAAACTTGCCATGCTGATCATGAGCCGTGTTAAACATGCAATGCTGATCATGAGCCGTTTTAAACTTGCCATGCTGATCATGAGCCGTGTTAAACATGCAATGCTGATCATGAGCCGTGTTAAACTTGCCATGCTGATCATGAGCTTTGTTAAACTTGCCATGCTGATCATGAGCTGTGTTAAACTTGTCATGCTGATCATGAGCAGTGTTAATCTTGTTGTGTTGAGTCTCAACCAGGATATGCACCTACATGTATATTTAATTGTCATGATAACAATTACTACATGTACTTCAACCTACTATGGAAACATGTAAGTATTACATTGTACAACACATATACAATACACACATAGTCTAGTATACCATACACCGACTACATAGCCTGAAACGTATAGTATAGTATACCATACATCGACTACGTAGCCTGAAATACATAGTATAGTATACCATACACCGACTACGTAGCCTGAAACATATAGTATAGTATAACATACACCGACTACATAGCCTGAAACATATAGTCTAGTATACCATACACCGTCTACATAGCCTGAAACATATAGTATAGTATACCATACACCGACTACGTAGCCTGAAATACATAGTCTAGTATACCATACACCGACTACGTAGCCTGAAATACATAGTCTAGTATACCATACATCGACTGCGTAGCCCGAAACACATAGTATAGTATACTATACACCGACTGCGTAGCCCGAAACATATAGTATAGTATACCATACACCGACTACATAGCCTGAAACACATATATTATACCATACACTAATTGTCTAACCTTAACCACCAATGTTTGTGATGAAAGAGAAACAATAATGAATGTAGATCAATGCACCAAAAACCTATTTCTTATTAATAACTGCATGTCCCAGACAAAGCGCCTGCATGTCCCAGAAAAGTGCCTGCGCCTGCATGTCCCAGATAACACACCTGCATGTCCCAGGCAACATGCCTGTATGTCCCAGACAACATGCCTGCATGTCCTAGATAATTCACCTGCATGTCCCAGACAACGCGCCTGTATGTCCCAGACAAAGTGCCTGTATGTCCCAGACAACGTGCCTGTATGTCCCAGACCAAGCGCCTGTATGTCCCAGACAAAGCGCCTATATGTCCCAGACAAAGTGCCTGTATGTCCCAGACAAAGTGCCTGTATGTCCCAGACCAAGCACCTGTATGTCCCAGACAAAGTGCCTGTATGTCCCAGACAAAGCGCCTGTATGTCCCAGACAAAGCGCCTATATGTCCCAGACAAAGCGCCTGTATGTCCCAGACAAAGCGCCTATATGTCCCAGACAAAGCGCCTGTATGTCCCAGACAAAGCGCCTGTATGTCCCAGACAAAGTGCCTGTATGTCCCAGACAAAGCGCCTATATGTCCCAGACAAAGCGCCTATATGTCCCAGACAAAGCGCCTGTATGTCCCAGACAAAGTGCCTGTATGTCCCAGACAAAGCGCCTGTATGTCCCAGACAAAGCGCCTGTATGTCCCAGACAAAGCGCCTGTATGTCCCAGACAAAGCGCCTGTATGTCCCAGACAAAGTGCCTGTATGTCCCAGACAAAGCGCCTATATGTCCCAGACAAAGCGCCTATATGTCCCAGACAAAGCGCCTGTATGTCCCAGACAAAGTGCCTGTATGTCCCAGACAAAGCGCCTGTATGTCCCAGACAAAGCGCCTGTATGTCCCAGACAAAGCGCCTGCTAGCTATTGTCCAGTATCACATACGGTAGGCAGTAGCGGATCTGTGGTCCAGTGGTTAACAGACTAGACTTGTAATCCAGGGGTAGCAGGTTCGATCCCAGCTATACCATACTAAACTGACTCATATCATAGACTTTCGGATGGGACTTTAAAACGAGGTCTCGTGTCGGTGCTATATAATGTGCACGTAAAAGAACCAGAGGAGACTCTGGAATTGGTCTCTGTCTGTATCATTGCACTATCCTCTAAAAATCTAAAATGACTAGTCGCTTCAGAAGGCGTCACTCATATGGGCAACCGGTAGCGACGATAAATAAACGTAAAACACACACATTCCATACAGTCCCTATTGTCATGGCCTCTCATATAATCATGCCCCTCCCACCCTAAAACCCCAATAGCCTTACCTGCAAAGATACTCCACCCACATACACTGAGCAGAAACTCTCACCCATTGAGTTAAATTATGACCTATAAAATGTGGCCACATATGCATAAATATTCAATTTCAGTTAATTTGTATGAGCAAGCTAGATCTTGCCTTCAATCATTTCAAAACCCATACAATTATTAATAAATCAACACTATCTTTATATTATAGTATATTATGTTCCAATGGCGGTACAATTACTATGTATATACATTTCACAATAATTGCATATTCATGTACCACAAAATCAATACTGAATACCGTATTTAGCTGTGTATAGTGCGCACATTTCTTACTGAAATCCTCATCCATTTTATCTACTGCGCATTATACACCAGTACAGACATCAGGACATTTTTTTCCGGACCAAACTTTCGTGAAAAAACTGAAATTCGACCCGAACGGCCCACAGTCATTCTATAAGTTGTTACATTCGACAATCGTTATAAACTAGCTATTAAAACCAGTTGCCGATAGTCTATATAAATAAATCAAATGAATAAGACCACAAAATTAGCATATATTTCGTTTATTTTGGCAAACTTTGATGAATTTAATTGAAAAGGTAAATGCATAAAAAATGGAGATTTGATAACATCACGTGGTTTTATCGTATGTAATATTTCCCGTACTTTTCGCGTACTTCGCCGTACAATGTACAATGCATTGCATAAAAAAAAACTTTTTTGGCTGCAGTATTTCAATTGATTGTAGCGATAATTAATTTCGACAAACCTTTCACAATGGGTCCCAGTTAATTAGGTAGGCTTCACGTGTTGAGAAGTTTGAGCATCTGCTGACATGTTTGAGAACGTGTTGAGATGTTTGAGAACGTGTCGAGAAATTTGAGCAGGTGTGCCCGAGTGCGTTACCGTTACTCGATGAGGTATATCTCGAGTGATTAATATAAGTTGTAAAAATCACGGAGCACAATTTTTAGCGATTCTTGAGAAATGTTAAATTTTGACTTGGAAAATTGCGTTTTTCACGTGCGCAGTATACATAGGAACTCAGTTTTTCCGCCGATTATCGTGCCAGATCGTGGGTGCGCACTATACACGGTAGCGCACTATACACAGCTAAATACGGTAAGTAACAATAATTGTAACGTCAATCATAGATATTTCCAAAATACGCAAGTGGAGTCCAATTTAGAAAATTGGCATGAATTTGGGGTGAAAAAGAAAGGTCATTAGATTTCATTGGCGTAGTTTGTAAACTCTTCCCATTTAACCCTGTCCCACACAAAAGCGTCTCTTGACGACATTATCACATTCATTGATTCATCAGTATCCAAAACCATCATTGATAACAAATGTCAGGCTCTCACATAGTCTCAGTAACCTCAATGAAGGTTGGGTAAATATGTTCACTGCTTATCCACTGATTGATAGCTAAACGGCTGTCGTATGTAGGGAGATATATCCACTGATTGATAGCTAAACGGCTGTCGTATGTAGGGAGATATATCCACTGATTGATAGCTAAACGGCTGTCGTATGTAGGGAGATATATCCACTGATTGATAGCTAAACGGCTGTCGTATGTAGGGAGATATATCCACTGATTGATAGCTAAACAGGCTGTCGTATGTAGGGAGATATATCCACTGATTGATAGCTAAACGGCTGTCATATGTAGGGAGGTATATCCACTGATTGATAGCTAAACGGCTGTCATATGTAGGGAGATGTATCCACTGATTGATAGCTAAACGGCTGTCGTATGTAAGGAGATATATCCACTGATTGATAGCTAAACGGCTGTCATATGTAGGGAGATGTATCCACTGATTGATAGCTAAACGGCTGTCCTATGTAAGGAGATATATCCACTGATTGATAGCTAAACGGCTGTCGTGTGTAGGGAGATAAATCCACTGATTGATAGCTAAACGGCTGTTGTATGTAGGGAGATATATCCACTGATTGATAGCTAAACGGCTGTCATATGTAGGGAGATATATCCACTGATTGATAGCTAAACGGCTGTCGTATGTAGGGAGATATATCCACTGATTGATAGCTAAACGGCTGTCGTATGTAGGGAGATATATCCACTGATTGATAGCTAAACGGCTGTCATATGTAGGGAGATATATCCACTGATTGATAGTTAAATAAACGGCTGTTGTATGTAGGGAGATATATCCACTGATTGATAGCTAAACGGCTGTCGTATGTAGGGAGATATATCCACTGATTGATAGCTAAACGGCTGTCGTATGTAGGGAGATAAATCCACTGATTGATAGCTAAACGGCTGTCGTATGTAGGGAGATATATCCACTGATTGATAGCTAAACGGCTGTCGTATGTAGGGAGATATACCCACTGATTGATAGCTAAACGGCTGTCGTATGTAGGGAGATATATCCACTGATTGATAGCTAAACGGCTGTCGTATGTAGGGAGATATATCCACTGATTGATAGCTAAACGGCTGTCGTATGTATGGAGATATACCCACTGATTGATAGCTAAACGGCTGTCGTATGTAGGGAGATATATCCACTGATTGATAGCTAAACGGCTGTCGTATGTAGGGAGGTATATCCACTGATTGATAGCTAAACGGCTGTCATATGTAGGGAGATGTATCCACTGATTGTTAGCTAAACGGCTGTCATATGTAAGGAGATATATCCACTGATTGATAGCTAAATGGCTGTCGTATGTAGGGAGATGTATCCACTGATTGATAGCTAAACGGCTGTCATATGTAAGGAGATATATCCACTGATTGATAGCTAAACGGCTGTCATATGTAGGGAGATGTATCCACTGATTGTTAGCTAAACGGCTGTCGTATGTAAGGAGATATATCCACTGATTGATAGCTAAATGGCTGTCATATGTAAGGAGATGTATCTACTGATTGTTAGCTAAACGGCTGTCGTATGTAAGGAGATATATCCACTGAATGATAGCTAAACGGCTGTCATATGTAGGGAGATATACCCACTGATTGTTAGCTAAACGGCTGTCATATGTATGGAGATATATCCACTGATTGATAGCTAAACGGCTGTCGTATGTATGGAGATATATCAGCCTACGTCTCTGGGAAATGGCTAAGATGGTCAACCACTATTGTCGCTAGCACAGGTGTATGAGTGGCAATTCTGAGTGTAATCGCCTCTAATAATGAGTGTTTAACCCTAAATCTGCCAATCACAACTACGGTCACTGCAAACAGCATAGAGACAGATCAGACAGAACAGCATAGAGCCAGATCAGACAGAACAGCATAGAGCCAGATCAGACAGAACAGCATAGAGCCAGATCAGAAGGAACAGCATAGAGCCAGATCAGACGGAACAGCATAGAGCCAGATCAGACAGAACAGCATAGAGCCAGATCAGACGGAACAACATAGAGCCAGATCAGACAGAACAGCATAGAGCCAGATCAGAAGGAACAGCATAGAGCCAGATCAGACGGAACAGCATAGAGCCAGTTCAGACGGAACAAAATGTGCAATATGGATAGTGAGCTAAAATAATTGTCTGAATAGCAAACAACATAGATCCTGATCAGATGTGGTGCTACACCGTGGCTGATCTGGATCTATGTTGTTTGCACATTCTGTCCAATTTATTGGGCAGGTTACGGTGGTTTATATCTCCCACACTGACTATAATTATACCACTAGAATCAAGCAATAATAGTGTTCTTACGCCGGAGATCTAGTCTGCATAGATTTAGGGAATGGAGCATGTCTGTAACACTAGAGGTATGATAGAAATCAGCCTTTATCCAACGGGTTGCTCTTCGCTGGACACATACATTCTATTTGGTCTATCAGTGTTTGGGTATGCGGCGACTAAATCTCGGAGCCATATTCCAGCTGGTAAGCCATGGACTTAAGGGGTTCGGATTTGACCTGGATGTTTAAGTAGAAACCCTAATGTTTGGTTAGCTTTCTTTGTTGACCTATTTCTGTGAGCGTCCCACGAAAAGTTATTTATGAGATATCCATGCCAGGGTATTTGGCAGAGGTGACTGACTCGAGTAGGACTCCATGAAGTTTGTTGGGAATAGAATGTTTCCTTCTGGTGACGTGAATAACTTGACATTTGGAAGGGTTAAATTCCATGCCCGACTCCAGTTTTGTACGGCGTCTTTTGTAGGATGTCGTTTATAATTATAGGCTAGGAATAGCAGGGCCCATTACAGATCACTGTGGGGACTACATTACCTGACAATCTTATAATGAATTCCTTTGTGAACAAAATCTATATCTGTAAATGTGTGGGTTGTAATATAAATGGAAATAATTATTTTTTGTAAAGAGTTTGTTGACATTTGAAAGAAATGTCCATATTACTGATCCTAATTAACCCATTCAACACCAAGTAACTCACACGGACTGGTCCATGATATTCATAAACCAATAAATGAATCAGAAAATCACATTTGGACAAGTTCATTTATCAAAATGGGTAATTATGTAAAAATAGTCATATCACTGGCAAAAAGTGCAGATCCTGATGAGACGGCTCGTCACGAGCCGGCTCATCTGGATCTACACTTTTTGTAAGCCTATTTAGAGGTCTGTGGTGTTATTTTCAAATACAATAATGACATACAGTCTACATCCGTTATGTCGAATTCCGTCGGACCGAACAAAATACTTCGACATAACTGAAATTCTATATAAACGGAGCCAGTTATATGTAAAATGTAGTGTCTGAAACGGGACTTTGATCCGACTTCGAGATAACCGGAGAATTCGACATAACTGACTTTGACATAACGGATGTAGACTGTATATAAAATATGTTACATCTTGAAAAGATCACATGGGTTTCGTAAGCTTTTTTACATCAATATATTGCCAACCGGTTTAAATTCATAAGGGCATTTATCATTTTATTCATATTATGGTGTAAGAAAGTTAAGAAACCCAAGTGATCTTGCTATATATGTTTTATAGTTATGTAGTATTCTTGTTCCAGGATAATTTTAGACATTATATGCATGCTTTTTACACATTTTATATTATATGCATGCATTCTACGAGTGCACAAACATTTATAATCAAAACTAGAGTTGCTGCAGTGTTTGATAAGGATTTTCAAATGGTTCACATACATGTATAAATGTACCGGTACTGACATCTTAGGTTTGTGACAGAAACGGCTGCCGATTGAATGGAGCTCTGGTGCCAGCTGTAACTTCTAATATTGTTAAAAACGTGTGGCACAAACCACTAATGTTTTGTATGATCAAATCAATATAATATAATTAAACTAAAAATTGAATGGTACAAATGTAGCATTCACCAAATGTGACAAATTCGACCCAGAACTTATATATTTTTATCACAAGCATATTTTGTGTAATTGTTTATACAAATTTATTTTAGCTCGATTGCGAAACAAGTTCTTTCAACTTATATAAATCACTCTCGAGACCTCATTCCTGATGGAATCCATCGCCACGAGGGAGAGAGAAGAGGCAACGTGGAATTTAAATGCCTTGCCTAAGGACATAATCGTAACGGCTCCAGCGGGGCTCGAACTCCAGACCTTTCGCACCTGAAGCGAACGCGCATCCACTGCACCATCACGACTTCCACAAGTATTTTGTGTAATGATAATGTACGTTACCATAAATGCCAGGCAAGGCCTCTTTTGAAAGTGTTAACCCATTCAACACCAAGTAACTGACATGGACTGGTGCATGATATTTTTAGCCGAATAAATTAATAAGAAAATTACATTTGGACCAGTTCATTTATCAAAATAGGTAATTTTTGTCTAAAAATAGTAAAATTACTGGCAAAAAGTGCAGATCCTGATGAGACGGCTCGTCACGAGCTGGCTCATCTGGATCTACACTTTTTATATGCCTATTTAGAGGTCTGTGGTGTTGAAAGGGTTAAACCATCGGGTGATTTATCTTGCGACGCATTATAGGTAGAATATATAATTTGTTTGTGGAAATTGTGGACAATTCAGTATATAAGATTGTCATTTTCAAACATTCACTACACACACGATAGGTTATTTCGACCACTAAGAGGTCGGTAAATGTGAGGATTTTTATTTTTGCTTGAAGTCAAGCTTCTTCCCCCGGACATATATTCCCGGTGTGGATTTGGAGGACGTTAGAGCCCCAACTGTTTAAGGCCGGACTACATACCGCAGTCACTGTTGTTTATATTCCCAGAGACACAGATCCCGGAGAAGACGTCGTTTAATTTATTCACGGCCCGGATACTGTATGCCGGAGCCGTTACCTTCCTTGTGTGTCGTCTCAATCCCCACATCGATGTTCTTGATGGACTTGATGTAAGCTCAAGACACACCAACACTATCCTGGGAGCCAACATGGGAACATTGTTGTCAGGATTGAATCCTGTCATTTAGTTCAGTTATGTACTTTGTATTATTCGAAGTGACTCAGTCATAATTCTTTGATGACTACGTGTGTATTCTGTATAGCTAACTGAATGTCATTATAGACAGTTAACGGGATGTCATTAGAAGACAGTTAATGGGATATCATTATAGATAGTTAACGGGATGTCATTAGAAGACAGTTAATGGGATGTCATTATAGACAGTTAACGGGATGTCATTGTAGACAGTTAACGGGATGTCATTGTAGACAGTTAACGGGATGTCATTATAGACAGTTAACGGGATGTCATTATAGACAGTTAACGGAATGTCATTATAGACAGTTAACGGAATGTCATTATAGACAGTTAATGGGATGTCATTATAGACAGTTAACGGGATGTCATTATAGACAGTTAACGGAATGTCATTATAGACAGTTAACGGAATGTCATTATAGACAGTTAATGGGATGTCATTATAGACAGTTAACAGGATGTCATTATAGACAGTTAACTCTCAGTGACTCATTTACTCATGAACATTGTGGTTTTCGTGTGAAGATTATCTTCCACCCAGGACAATCGTCATAGTGTATTTCATTAACTAATGTTACTTTGTTGTCTCATCGCATTAATGTAAATATTCATGTGCCATTGTACATTAAACTTATTAATATTGTACATGAGTGTTGATTGTGTCTCGTTGGTTATTGTGATAAAACTTTGCCAGCCCATCATACAGATTTGTTACAATAATTGATAGGATTTTCTTGTAGCCTAGGTTTTGACCAGACCATAATTATGCAGATAGTCTCAAGTTAGTGTGCTTAATTTATTAGATGAAATGAGTGGCAGACAAAACAAACTACTGCCTAGGAAGGTTTGAAAGATGCTATATATTCCTGTATAATGTTTCACAATGTCACAATGATAAAAATCAATAGGCAATTAACCTTTTCCCTCATGAGTAGAAGCACATCTTGACGCCATTACCAATACAACATACATATACAATATAGTAGCCAAACCAATGTTCATAACAAAGGCCAGAATCTCATGTACAGTCCTTCGATTTTGAGGCGCGCCCGAAATCAAGACTAGACGCGCGACAGACCGAGCGCCTCGAAACATGCGCGCGCTGTTAGCATTGATGTGGTTAAAATTGTTTCTAAACGTTGCATATTTCACTGCAACAATGAACTCTCCGATCCGGTTGTCGGCACCTTTGTCGGCACCTTTGTAGTTTCATTTCAAGCGTGGGTGTCTGCGACGATGTGTTTGACTTTGTAGTCCACGTGCGGCTTATGACTCAAAGGCTTTGACAGGTACAGTGATGCAGAATTTTTTTTATCGGCATCCTTTGATACGATGCAATGATTGTCGCATTATATTTTAAGCTGGCATAATACAACCAACTCTCGGAATGATCACACACATTTAATTGTTGTCAATATACATATAGTCAGCTATGGCAGATACTAAAACAAAGGGGCACTCCGTGCAATTAAAAACATTCCTAAATTGGAACGTCGGGTCGCTAATTGGATTTAAAACTGTTAAAGATAAGCATGGCATTGAATATGTGCATGACATATGGTGCAAAACCTGCGCTCGACATGCAGACCACATAAAGAAAAGTGATAAACTGCGCGGGAAAGCCACTACGGACGTTGACAAATATGTTGTGGGCACCAACTTCGTATCAAAACATACTGTGATTAGACTCTGAACGCGACAGTCACACCGACACGGACAGTTCCGGCTCCGAATCCGATGATTACGGAAGTGCCGGAAGTGGACAATAACTTTGCTTTGGTTCGTTATTAAATAATAAAACGATTCATGTTTCAGGTAATGATGTATCTTTTATAATATATGCCCTCCTTTGTAATTATAATTAAGTTTTAAGTGGCGCGCGTTCTCACAAACAGCGCTCGCAATCTCCAAACGTGGCGCGCGATCGGCGGTGCGCCTGGGTTTTCCATAATCGAAGGACTGCATGTAGTCCCAGTAATATCTATGGAGGTGGGATAGATATGGCGACTACTTATCCATACATGTATGTTCAATGTCAGGCTTGAAATTTCTTGATTTTTTTAGGAAATAAAGAGCCTGCCAATGTTCAATATATGTGTAAACATGTGTAAAGTTTGATGCAAGAGTTGATTTCAAACAAACAGCATTATGCCAATATCAATGTATTAAACGGTTACTGCCCTGTGGATGAGAAATAAATGTAGGGGGTGGTTTGGGGCGTGATCACCACAAAATGTAGGGAGGGTGATGAACAAAAGAAATGTAGGGGCTGGACTGTGTCACATGAATATCTCTTCCACAGGGGAGTATGTATGTTTACTGGAATAGTCCAATATTCAAGCATTATTATTTTACTGGAAAAATAGTCAAACATCATTGTGCATCTAGAATCAATTGTTATACACACTAAAGTAAACAAATTACATAACTGTAACAACTATTTTTTTAAAATTTCATGTCATATTAGGAAATAACTTATTTTCCCTTCAACAATTTCATGCCGCGAAAGACATGACACACAATTCTAATGCTGTAAATCGTCAATACTTACAGAGCAAGTGGCCTTAAATGGAGTATATTTGGTGTGGAACATGTTGGTAAATTCCATTGATCGAAAAGCCATGATCTACCACCCTCAATATCTCGTTAAACTTGCACCCAAAACATCGCATAGCAATCAAACAGTTGCTGTCGCCGACCATATTGGATAAGGGACAGGTAAAAAAACTCGGTCACGACAACATTTTCCAGGACCAATGTAAAATTGACAATAAAAAAATTACAGTCGGGGGTAAAACTAGACAGTCGGTCGAGTAACAGGAAACAAGCCACTTTTTTTACGCATTACCATATACGTTGAAAGTTGACTATTTCTTGTTTAACAACATATGTCAGCATATCTCAAATACTGAAATAGCAGACACAAACTCGTTCTTCATAAAAAAAGTCAGAGGTTATCTCAAAGAAGAGAAAAGAACACATGGATAAATCAGTAAAATCACAGGAACTTGAAATGTTATCCATAAGCCACCAAAGGTCTCGAACCTCTATCCTAGGACACCCCCCTCTATTAAAAAAAAGATTAATAGAGGGGGGTGTCCTAGGATAGAGGTACGAGACCGTTGGTGACTTATGGATATAATTTCAAGTTCCTGTGGTAAAATCACCAGTGGAGTATCAATCACAGACAATAACACTATCCAAAAAATTCATGAACATCAAGAAATAACAAAACAAAGGGAAAATGTGCACCATAACCAGTAGCAGGACCCTCTGGCTTACATGCGCTAGCAGTTTCCGAGTCAGAAAGTGATTCGGAGAGTGATGTTCTGAATGAGGAGAAGTGTTGTGCTTGTCACAAATATCAGCCATCATGGCTGATCGACTGTGTCTCTCTGATGTTTACTAAATTGGCTGATCGACTGTGTCTCTCTGATGTTTACTAAATTGGCTGATCGACTGTGTCTCTCTGATGTTTACTAAATTGGCTGATCGACTGTGTCTCTCTGATTTTTACTAAATTGGCTGATCGACTGTGTCTCTCTGATGTTTACTAAATTGGCCCAGTGTGACTTTCCTATGTGCAGTCACTGGACCCATCTGATTTACTGTTGTAAACAGAGAGTGGTGAGAAGGCATGACACATTTATGTGCCCCTGCCATGCTGAGGAGGAGCAAAAACATACATTTGACCTGTAAATATGTTAATTGTATTGCCTTAGTTACTTAATTAAGTTAGAGTTACAAACTTTATTGGTTTAAACATAATTTATTGCCAAAATGTACATAGCAATTTGGTTTGAGCCACAAGTGCTTTCCACATTATGAAACGGCTCTCCCCAATACATGATATTTACCGAAAATTCATTTTATGGCTACAATTAGTTTACAACGCATTTAAATGAATAAATGCAAATTACATACATAAAGATACATAAAAATACAATATCATCATTTATACAACGTACTCATGCAAGTGTGCCTGTGGTGCTCGTGTCTAGTGAACGACCAGAACCTCTCTTTCTATTTGCAGACTAAGCGTTAATTTGTAAACATAGACATTCTATATAGTATTTCAATAAATTCAAAGAGTACTCTTGTTTTGTTGTTTGATTAATACTAATGGCCGGTTTGAAATCTTTTAGTATTCTTTATAAATTTCTGTACTGAGTTGAAAATAATTAAGTTATCACTTTCAATCAGATTTTCTTTACCTATTAGCAGTGTTTTCGCATTTAAAGGATGGTATTGTCGTGTTTCTCTGAATAGGGTTATTCTTTGATTTTGAAACAAAGGACAATGAAAAAAGTAGTGTTCAGCGTTTTCAATCCCAGTTTGACAATCGCAAGTCGCATTTTCCCTTAAATGGTTATTATATAAGTCTGCGTTCAAGTTGCTGCAGCCATTTCTTATACGAGCATGGTAAACAGTTAAGCTACGTGAACCTTTATGATAAAACATGGGTACATCTTTTTGTTTGAACAGTGAAGACTTGTCTATTCTTAAAACAAGATAAGGTTGGAGCGTGTTTTAAGTGTTCGGGTAGTGCATTCCATATATCAACACTAGATGGTATAAAAGAGTTTGAAAATAAAGCTGTATGTCTGGCCATTACAGTAAAATTATCAGCATTTCTTAAATTATAACAATTTTCTTCGCCGACTGTTCTCGGGAAGATTGTACTAAATTGTTCGGGTAATAGACCATTTTTGTATTTGTATTTGTAATAACTTTATTATATAGTGTTAAAAAACTTTTAGCACAGACTGTATTTTGGGCACTGAAATAGGTGCATAATAAACTTCTCCTAGAAGAATATAGGTCAAGGATATGGTGTCAACCGTGTGGTTTCTGTGAAAAATGCCTGCTGTTTTCTGTCAGACAGATAGGAAAGGAAATAAACTAAGGTAGGATAGCAAGTTTACTGTTTATTTGTGTGATCCATAAAATATATTCATGAAATATCCTTAGGGTCACAAAAACTAATATCCCGGTGTTACTGGTTTTCGACGACGTAGTACATAACGGACTCCTATAGGTTTAGAATTGTCATACACTGCAAACAATTTTATGTCACCAAATAAACAATATTTTACCTTTCATTCCCCAAAATCTCGAAGAAAACAGATTGTTTACTTATTGAGAAAAGTTGACAAAATAGCGGTACCTCATTCTCAGTAATCCGGAATGACATCACATGTTTTCGCCTAACTGTGGAAATTGCCTACAGCGCGAGCATTAGCATTAGTATGTAAGCAACAGTTTTTTTTAACAAAACAATATAAATAAGGAACACTTACTTTAATAATAGGCTTAATTTATCATTTTCACTCAAAATTCATTTGTTGGAGAGCATTTTGTCTATATACTGTATCTAAAACACTAATTTAATTTAACTTAAACAAACACACGGGGCATAAGAAGTCGTCGCCCCTCCTAATTACTCTAGACTGGGTGCAGAACCGTAACTGGACCCATCCATCGAACACATCACACGGTGCCTAACACTAACAGAGAATAACTACGTTTACACAACCATGTATATCAGTTGGAGAACCTCTGTGAAAACACATGGACCTGAAGGCGAAAAACGGTGAAAAATCGATATTGTCCATAAGGACCCCTTGTGTGTAATAACGGACATAACTCATAAACACGGAGCAGTGAGACTATAATGACATTTTTATTTGTAAATATATTGGCGTGGCAGACGATGCATGTGTAATTTTGGGGGGAAAATTGCCAATTTCTTTAAAAAATGATATTTATATGGTGACATAAAACGGATATAGTGAAATTAGTGAAAACTGGGGTAGGTTTAAAGTTTTCACCGCTAATTTACCTTGTCTGATATATTATGATCAGTTAGAAATAGATTGGAAGTGCACAAGGTATGTTTATTTATAATTCCGGTAACTGGAGCGTGAAATATTGCGTGATCTCTCGCGACTTGCTATTCCCACAGTTAGGCGAAAATCTGTTCTGGGCGAAAACTTGTCACGCCGGGATATGTCCAAGATAAGTTATGTAGTTACTAAGTTACCGATAAATAACTGTGTATTAAATGGAATACTGTTATCAATTGATTTCAACAACAACTAAACTTCCAATATGACGCCTTTGCAAAACAAATAACGAGTTTAAAATCCTCGTAAAATATATATTTTCAAGGATCTGCACATATCCGAAATTATGCCTACTTCTTAAAATAATTCATATCCTATTTGGACTTCTATATCGGATTCCAATAAACACCGACTCCTTTGTAAATAAAACGGTGATAAACAACACAATTAAAACAGAAAACAAACCTGATTGTAATTATATTCATGAAATAAATCTGTCATTTCTTTGTGCAAAATAAGTGATGCTGCTGCAACCTGAATTAGCTTTCTTGAGTTACCTCCCTTGGAAAATAGACTCGGTATAAAACCAGTAAATTATTTTATTATCTGTCACATTGAAACATAAAAAGTCAGTTCAGCGTTCCGGTTGAACACGTTCAATTGCACATCATATAGCGACACGTGTTTAATATGCTTTGAAGGAACATGCCCGAATCTTAGTTGAATTTGCCAAACGCTTTGAACATTCCAGCTACTCTCATACCGCCTCCATCTCTACTACTTTTGTTGTAATGTGTGGTGATGTACATCATATATCCACTGTCTCTTAACAATATATCCACTGTCTCTTAGCAATATATTCTGCTGCAAGTTCAAGAATGTCTTACATTTTGCATACGAAGATTTAGTCTACATAGTTTCTATGACAGTACCATTTCCGTGGCCTGGTGGTTAAGGCGTCTGCCTACGGAGCCGAAGGTGAATCGCTTGTCAGGGGTTCATTCTGATATGGCCTTTTGGTGAGCCGCCAGCTAGTTACCGATTGCCTATCAACCTAGCGGCTGGTCTACAAGGATATGATTCAGGAAGTATTGATGTTCATAAGAGGTGTCTCATAAGTCGGACATGGCTGGCCATTGCAATAGGGTTGACACTATAATAAACAAACACTTGACTTTTGCTTTGGTTTACTAAGCAGGGTTTAATTACCTTGATATTTTAAATAAGTGACTCCGTTTGAGCAAATTTGGTAGGTATGGTACAGTAAGATTGCTCCAAACTATAATAATTGGAAATGTTCTTACAACTGGTTTACAAAAAGAGTCGTTAAGCTACGAGCGAGAGCTGTCAACATTCGGACCTTTTGATTACCAGAAAGGGTGATTTAAACGACGTTTTAATTTAACTTGACATAGCGGCCTTCTATTCGAATACAATTGAAACACAATTGAACATTGTTTTTGTAATGTTACTACACGCAAAATTAGATAGTATTTCTACAGTTAAATCGTGAGCAATTTAAGTTGACTACGCATCTCTAATGATTAGCACAATACCCAAGTCCGGTAGCTGATCCAGTGAATTGTCCTTTATTTCTGTTGTTGCCATAAATACCTAATTTCTAACTGCATCGAGCGTGGGAGCAAATCCTGGCAGCAACTAGGTTCACCTTATATCCCGATTGACCCGATGTGTACACATTTGATAGATGTCTTTACAATGGTGCTTATGACCGGATTTGTCTTGTCAACATGTATACCATATACATGTTCATGTGCATTTATTTAATGTGTAACGATTTCGCTTTAAGCTGATCTTTTTGTAAGTTGTTGTAACCAATTATCGACAAATGCCGTTAGACCCTTGTCTAGAGAACACCGGTCACAAGACACAACGTGTCTCTGCAATAGTACATGTCTTATCTCTACAACGATTGTATTTATCATAACTGAAAGCTGCACATGGTACAGTTAAACCCCATTTTAATATATATTATCCGTTTTCTTTATTAGTTTTGTTGGCGAGTCATATGAATATTTGATACCCAATATAAAACTGAATTAACTTAAAGATTTTTTAAATTTGTTTTAAAGTGTTTTGTCTTTTACTACAATGTATATCTTTTGAATAAATAAAAGGAAAAACACGTTAATATATCCATGCCTAGCACATAATTATGTAATACGACATACGTGTAGCCTACTTCTAGCATATAGATAATAGTATACATATACGCATACATATACGCATACTTTATATCATGATACAACTGTGCCATATGTGTACATGTATATGTATTATTTAAAAAGAACAATCTAAAGCAATTATGAATAATGTATTAACATTATTTTTTATCCTGCATTGAGTGAGAGTCGGTGTACTGTTATGACAGAACGTGACTATTACATGTATGATACACGGAATGAAAACATGCTCGTAATTATAATAGCAATTTAGAGAATTTGCTGTATTCCATCAAAATAAATGTTCTCCAGTTGATAAGTTTATGTTTGTATTGCTTGTATCTAGTTTCGACGCTGCTCTGAAATGTTCTATAAAATCGGGCCGAGTGATCTGTACGGAGAATTTTCGTTGACAGAACGTGTGTATCATATGGTTTTGATGCTGTTTTTCTCTCTCAGGAAATGATCACTGTTTTCGAATGCATATCAACTATTTGGTAATGTTTTAAGATTGGTATTAACTTTTGTTTTTAAAGATGCTTCTACAGATTTTCATAACTGTAGTCCATACTATTGAGATATATTTTCGAATTGTATTTAATTATGTCACGATCGTTTGATTGACTGTCCAGGTTCTTCATTCTGCTATCCAGTTTTCGTGACTAGCTTACTTAAAATAAAATACTAGCACTAGGCACCATTGATTTTTGCGAACATTTTGATTTGGGTGCTGGTGTAGAATTGTATTCATTTCCATCTGTTCTATTTTCTAATATTTACACTGAGCATGGTGTTAGAGGTTGGTTTGTTGTGTACTCTGAGCATTGCGTGAGCGGTTGGTTGGCTGTGTGTAGCAACAGTGAGAATGGTGTTAGAGGTTGGTTTGTTGTGTAGCAACACTGAGTATAATGTGAGAGATAAGTTTGGTGTGTACACTGAGCATGGTGTTGGATGTTTGTTTGTTGTGTAACAGCACTGATAGCAATGTGAGCGGTTGTGTACGGGTTGTTTGTTGTGTAGCAACACTGAGAGATGCGTGAGCGATTGTGTACGGGTTGTTTGTTGTGTAGCAACACTGAGAGATGCGTGAGCGGTTGTGTACGGGTTGTTTGTTGTGTAGCAACACTGAGAGATGCGTGGGCGCTTGTGTACGGGTTGTTTGTTGTGTAGCAACACTGAGAGATGCGTGAGCAGTTGTGTACGGGTTGTTTGTTGTGTAGCAACACTGAGAGATGCGTGAGCGGTTGTGTACGGGTTGTTTGTTGTGTAGCAACACTGAGAGATGCGTGAGCGGTTGTGTACGGGTTGTTTGTTGTGTAGCAACACTGAGAGATACGTGAGCGGTTGTGTACGGGTTGTTTGTTGTGTAGCAACACTGAGAGATGCGTGAGCGGTTGTGTACGGGTTGTTTGTTGTGTAGCAACACTGCTAGTGGTGTGAGCGGTTGTGTACAGGGTTGTTTGTTGTGTAGCAACACTGAGAGTGGCATGAGCGGTTGTGAGCGGTTGGTTTGTTGTGATACAGCACTGCTAGTGGTGTGAGCGGTTGTGTACGGGTTGTTTGTTGTGTAGCAACACTGAGAGTGGCATGAACGGTTGTGAGCGGTTGGTTTGTTGTGTAGCAACACTGAGAGTGGCATGAACGGTTGTGTACGGGTTGTTTGTTGTGTAGCAACACTGAGAGTGGCATGAACGGTTGTGTACGGGTTGTTTGTTGTGTAGCAACACTGAGAGTGGCATGAACGGTTGTGTACGGGTTGTTTGTTGTGTAGCAACACTGAGAGTGGCATGAGCGGTTGTGAGTGGTTGGTTTGTTGTGATACAACATATTGAAATCAAATGAGTCTTTTTTCTAAGCAAAGGATATAACCACATACGATAATATCTTTTATTCTTCAACTTTAGTAATCGCCCTCCTGACATTGTCCATCTCCCTACCATAGAGCAATTCAATACGGCAGTTTGCCATATTGATCATGCCAGTCCCTAGTTGTTCTGCGCAGCTGCTTTTAAACTTTTACCACACCTTATTTTCATTACTTTCTTAAATTATGCTTTTAACTACTCATACTTTTAACTTCTTTGCGGTTTTTGACGCGCAACATGTCTACGTCCCCGCGAGGGGTTCGACATTAAAGGAAGATAGATAGATAGATAGATAGATAGATAGATAGATAGATAGATAGATAGATAGATAGATAGATAGATAGATAGATAGATAGATAGATAGATAGATAGATAGATAGATAGATAGATAGATAGATAGATAGATAGATAGATAGATAGATAGATAGATAGATAGATAGATAGATAGATAGATAGATAGATAGAGATAGATAGATAGATAGATAGATAGATAGATAGATAGATAGATAGATAGATAGATAGATAGATAGATAGATAGATAGATAGATAGATAGATAGATAGATAGATAGATAGATAGATAGATAGATAAGTGTGTGACTGAACGAACATATACATGTCGTCGAGAACAGCACAACGCCAATGCATTTTGCTGTATTTACTGTTTCTAGAATGGTACCATGTATTCTGTATATAGATTTAATAGGATATCGCTTGATCGTGATTCGTATAACCTCACATTTATCTGGGATTGAACTGATTTAGCCATTTCTTCTCCCATTCTTGTAGTTTCCCCAGATTTTCTTGGAGTAGGCTGGAATCTGCAGATGTTCGAATGATGCGATAGAGTAAGTAGTCACCAGCCAAGAGACGCGGTGTTGATGACACACAGTTGGGCATATCATTGATGTATACTAACAGCGGCTCAAGAACTGTGCCCTGGAGGACACAGCTGGTTACATGCACGGGAGGAGTGTCATCCTTCAACCACTACTGACTTGGGTACGCCCGGAAAGGAAGTCCGAGATCGAGTCTAGTCTCGAACGCCATGTTACTCTGTAGTTTTAGACGTTGATGGGGCACCTTATCGAATGCCTTACTGAAGTCGAGTAGAACAGCATCAACATGGTCACCCTCATCGAGACTGCTAGCTAGATCTTGAACTGTCAGGATAAGCTGTGACTCGCAAGAGCGCTTCTTCCGGAAACCCTGCTGTGCATCGCTGAGAATATCAAAGTTGTATCGATGTGAGATGACATTACTATAAATGACATGCCTACATAGTGCCTATAGTGTTACTGTAAATGGTTGCACAAATAACTCTCTCACATTCATTTAAAAGGAACGTGAATACCAGAATAAGGTCAAAGGAAAAGCTTATATATATGGTTATATGTTTTTATAGCAAACCTCTTTAACCTTTGGTGGACAACTATATGTATTGCTCCTCAAGACCAGGGTGTTGTTGGCTTACCAGAATCGAGTCCTCATCTCGAGTATTGCTCAACCATCTGGCACCCCTGGCAAAAGTATCACACCTATAAAGCAGAAAAGGTGCAGCAAAACCAACTGCACGCCATATCTGCAAGGAGTATGTAGATATATCTATAGCTGCTGTGGATTCAACTGTCTCCTTTAAATTATTATTTGGATATAATTAGTATAGCTAGTGCATTTTATTGATACGGGTACTATAGGAAGATTATGTCTTATGAATATCCGCGTGACCGTTAAAAGAGACAGGTCAATCTGTACTAACAATATACATAAATTATAATATTTACACCCAATGCGTCTATAAGTCACTGTTTATGAACGCTCGGATATTTCCGTAATGAGTCGGTAAAATGAAGCGCTTGCATCAGAAATTATCGGAATTTCCCACAGACGTCATTTCTAAAATTAGAACATGATTAGGAAAGAACCAATGAAAACAAAGGAAGTTTATTTACGTCAAACCAATCTGACAACGACACATCATCATTCCTTGCGAGGCGAACAAGAAAGTTACACGTCAAATATGAAAAGCTGACTAACGCTGAACAAATTAACCCGCGGATGGCGGTTATTTCTTCTTTAATATTGGGTATCGACTTCTGACCGAAATAATGACAGCTCTTCAGCCTCATACGATTGTAATACAGACGTTGCCGGCGAAAATACCGACAACTCTGATGGTGGCAAGTCAGATCGAACACGACATGCTCGACGACTTGTATGGTGACGGGGATGGACCCCGGAAACGGCGACGGTTGACACATTTATCACAAGACGAAAAACTTTTACGGAGGTAAGTCACTAAGTTTAGAATATGAACATGGCGTCTGTGGTCCAGTTGCAAGCGACTTTAGCGTTGGGTGTTTGGAATTGAGGGGTTCCAGGTTCGATACTCGGTCGTGGCATGTATGTAATGAAACTTGTCATGTGAAAAATAACTGCGACAGAAATTTCACATTTTTGACAAGTTCTCGATATCAGTCTGTCAATCAGTAGGCCTATCTGCAGAGTGTAAACATTGTCAGTGACAGTCGTGTCAGAGAGGCCAGAGGGTAGTTTCTACAAACTCAATCGACTCATTCAAATCCAGATTAGGCCTCCACTCGAATGTAAACAAACAAATATGGGACACATGAGACACAGTTTATAAATTCCCATATAAAAATGTAAATTTATGCAAATGAGTTTATGGTACTTGCACTATGCTGCAGTAGGTGTGCACAACTGTTGCATTCTGGGGGTGTACAACAGTTTGATGGGTGGACGATTAGAAGATTAGAAATCAAGTTTACCATTGTAAATTTTACATTTTTCAATAATAAATTAAGACTTTAAGTAAAATTTTGAAGATCTCACAAATGACTGTCTTTTGTGAAATTACTATCTGTTAATTACAAACCTTTTATGTATCATCCCAATATATTGATAACTTTGTTTGATGGTACTTTACAAAAGTTTACTAGGGAAAGTTGAATTAAAGTTTTATTTTTCTATTGGACAATAAAAAACATGTAATAAAGAAGCTTTAAGTTTAAACATGGTAAATAAGTTTTATATCCATTAAACATGTTAAATAAGGTTTTATAACTGTTAAACTCGGTAAATAAGTTTTATATCTGTCACAATTTCAGGAAACTAAAGAATCGAGTAGCAGCACAGACCGCGAGAGATAGAAAAAAGAACTTCATGTATGACCTTGAACAACAAGTGGCAGAACTTCAACATGAAAACAGAAAACTCACTAAAGAGAACAGAATATTGAAATCCGAGTCTGGATCACTACAGCAGCAGAATGTGGAGCTAAAGGGTCGACTTAGCGAGCTGGGTTTTACGCCCATTAAGACAGAGGTGGGAACAGGATCAGCAGCATCCGCTGGCCTTCAGCAGAAAGGGCAGATCCCACCTGTGTCATACTGGACGAACAGTTACACGGCTTCAATGTTGACTCTAAGGTGAGAAATCTAGACCAATTACTGAACGTTTCTATGATTATTTGAATAATGCATCGCAAATTTTAAGAATGGGCTGTGGTACCAAACAGTGGTACCAAACAGTGGTAACAGTGGTACCAAAATAACCATTATACTAATTTCATTACACAATATTTTATCTTAATCTTTATTTAGAGGAACTGACCAAAGTAGGTTTTTTCAATCATATTTATAAACTGTATTTATTTTACAACGATTGTGAAGCAAGATTTAACGACTTATATTGATCACTCTCGTTGGCGCGGATGAAAGCGTATATGTGGTCATTCGTGTGGGAGGAAACTCGAGTACCCGGAGAAAACCCACCTGTCCAATCTGGCGACCACCATACCATCTCGCATACTTTCGTGTCTGTGGATCAAACCCGGGTTGCATTGGTGAGAAGCGAGCATGCTAACCACTGCGCTAATCGGTCAGCCAATATATTACAATGTACAAATCAATTTCTTTTATGTTCAGTATAGATGTTGCATATATTCAGTTTTACGACTGATACAATAAATGAATAACAGCAAATTTCATTTTGATATATCTCAATATTTGTTGTTTTCAGTCTGACACTCTTGTTAGCCTTCTCCCAAGTAACAACCCGTCTCCCGTCGTCAACAAAACTCCGGTCTCGGCGACCGAGACATCATCCCTACCTGGTGCTCCCAGAAACACCAGCAACACAGACGAAGCCTGTGTGGTGGGGCCCACAACAACAGAGCTGGAATCCTTCAAAGAACTGATGCAATTTGACCATGTCTATTTTAAGCCCCAGCCCAAGAGCAAGACAGACTCCGTCGGTCAAATAAAAATTTCCCCTGATTTGTTAAACAGACTGAAAAAATTTCAGAAAGTGACTGAAAATGGCAGTAAGTGTGTAAAAAATGTGAAAATAATCATTACTTCAGATACAAATCCAAAGTTGGATGTTGCGTCTTTGAAACAAGCTGTTGCAATACCACAACATACATCAAATTCTTGCGAAACTGTCAAAGTTGATGACCATGAAAGTGACACATGGTCAGATTTGTTGAACGATTTGAACTTTGACCTATTGGAAGACCTTGAGAATATTATGAAGGCCGATACTGAGGGTGTGTCTTGCCCTGATGTTGATTGTTTACAATCTCAAACGAGTGATAATGAACTCAATAAAGATGAGAGCGAATCTAGAGGACAAAAGAGAAAAGCTCCGATAAATGAGATAGATGCAATTGTTGACACTCTGACTTCCAACGATGATCTGCTACAAAGCAAGACA
The DNA here is from genome assembly GCA_014843695.1 of Archivesica marissinica. Classification (NCBI taxonomy): domain Eukaryota; kingdom Metazoa; phylum Mollusca; class Bivalvia; order Venerida; family Vesicomyidae; genus Archivesica; species Archivesica marissinica. Next base: position 14,351 of record JABXNX010000127.1, on the reverse strand, counting down.
ATGTCGTTTGATTCTGACTATGGTAGTGACATCCAATCTCCCTACAGCGCTAGTTCACCATACAGTATACAAGATTCAGAATCTCTATTGAACGATACAAACCTCGAGTCTCCATTAGCAGACACAGCGTGGGAAGAATCGTTCACAGAATTATTCCCGGATCTGTTATAAACTTGGTACTGGAGTATTTTGTTATAACTTGTTGGTGTACTTTCCAGCTGTTGAAAGAGTCATGATTTAAATCAATTTTCCATTAATCATGCTGAAATAACAACCTCTATGTATGGTAATGATAAATTAATAAGAAACTCAAGAAATTAGAATCTCTATGTACGGTAACTAATGATAAATTAATGAGAAACTTGGGGGGGGGGGGATAAGAACCTCTATGTACGGTAATGATAACAAATTACTGAGAAACCTTGAGTAATAATGTTGATCTCTTCACAATTTGAATAAGTGGATAATGTGAATACAGGAGTATATAGGTTGATATCTGAATTTCAGAATAAATCGACAACAGAAGTTGGAAGTGCCAGTATTTGTTTCATGTTTTATGTATCGTTGCATAATTTATGTCTTCATTATATTATACATTATACCATTAGTCCTCGGTGTTGAATTTAAAATAAATTGAAATGGGCTGGTGTAAAATGTGTTCTGTACATTCATTAAAGTCCCATAGGTGTTTACTTAGAATGTGCTGCACACAGAGATATTGTAAGGTGCGGATGATTAGATATTGTGATAACAGGGTTCATTCTAGGTCAGAATTTTTGGGAGAAGTGAGAAAGCGCGTGATCACTTCCTTAAATGGTGTTCTTAATATACTTCTGCAAAATAGGGTTAAAATGCACAGTACAACCATTAAATACAACAATTGAATACGAGTGCTTTATAATGGGCCAGTGTATCTTACTAGACAACATTTTGTTTGAAAATCGTAAAAATCAAAAAATATATATACATGTATATATATATATTTTTTTTTTAGGGAGAAGTGGGCCTAGGGTTAGGGTTAGGTTAACCCTAACCCAGAGGGCGAAGTCAGGGTCCCTAGGGCGTCAATTTCGCACATATCGCCCTCTAAACTGATCCCTGATGATTATTGTCTTATATTTTAAATTATTACTGTAAAACTTTTGGAACATATGTCCACAAACGAACGTGCTTTTTTAAAATTACCATTTGTAAATTACCTCCCTTTATGGCTATTACTTAAAATCCCAATAACTCTGTAAATGGTGGTTTACTAAAGTTAACACTAAGATAAATTTGCATATGAATTATAGTATTATTTTTCCAATGGAAGAAATAAAATGTATATACAGACTTTAATACATAACCATTGCCACATGTACAAGTCCAGTGTGCTACACCATAGCACTATCAAACCGGGTACCAGTCCAGAGTGCTACACCACAGCACTATCAAACCATGTACAAGTCCAGAGTGCTACATCACAGCACTATCAAACCATGTACAAGTCCAGAGTGCTACATCACAGCACTATCAAACTGGGTACAAGTCCAGAGTGCTACACGATAGCACTATCAAACCATGTACAAGTCCAGAGTGCTACACGATAGCACTATCAAACCATGTACAAGTCCAGAGTGCTACATCACAGCACTATCAAACTGGGTACAAATCCAAACCTAGTACACCACTGTACCATCAAACCTAGTACACCACTGTACCATCAAACCTAGTACACCACTGTACCATCAAACCTAGTGCACCACTGTACCATCAAACCTAGTACACCACTGTACCATCAAACCTAGTACACCACTGTACCATCAAACCTAGTACACCACTGTACCATCAAACCTAGTGCACCACTGTACCATCAAACCTAGTACACCACTGTACCACCAAACCTAGTACACCACTGTACCATCAAACCTAGTACACCACTGTACCACCAAACCTAGTACACCACTGTACCACCAAACCTAGTACACCACTGTACCATCAAACCTAGTACATCACTGTACCACCAAACCTAGTACACCACTGTACCATCAAACCTAGTGCACCACTGTACCACCAAACCTAGTACACCACTGTACCATCAAACCTAGTACATCACTGTACCACCAAACCTAGTACACCACTGTACCATCAAACCTAGTACACCACTGTACCACCAAACCTAGTACACCACTGTACCATCAAACCTAGTACATCACTGTACCACCAAACCTAGTACACCACTGTACCACCAAACCTAGTACACCACTGTACCATCAAACCTAGTACACCACTGTACCATCAAACCTAGTACACCACTGTACCACCAAACCTAGTACACCACTGTACCATCAAACCTAGTACACCACTGTACCATCAAACCTAGTACACCACTGTACCACCAAACCTAGTACACCACTGTACCACCAAACCTAGTGCACCACTGTACCATCAAACCTAGTACATCACTGTACCATCAAACCTAGTACACCACTGTACCACGAAACCTAGTACATCACTCTACCACCAAACCTAGTACACCACTGTACCACCAAACCTAGTACATCACTACCATCAAACCTAGTACACCACTGTACCATCAAACCTAGTACACCACTGTACCACCAAACCTAGTGCACCACTGTACCATCAAACCTAGTGCACCACTGTACCATCAAACCTAGTACACCACCGTACCATCAAACCTAGTACACCACTGTACCATCAAACCTAGTGCACCACTGTACCATCAAACCTAGTAAACCACCGTACCATCAAACCTAGTGCACCACTGTACCATCAAACCTAGTACACCACTGTACCACCAAACCTAGTACACCACTGTACCATCAAACATAGTACACCACTGTACCATCAAACCTAGTACAACACTGTACCACGAAACCTAGTACATCACTACCATCAAACCTAATGTACCACCAAATATTGTACACCACTGTACCACGAAACCTAGTACATCACTCTACCACCAAACCTAGTACACCACTGTACCACCAAACCTAGTACATCACTACCATCAAACCTAGTACACCACTGTACCATCAAACCTAGTACATCACAACCATCAAACCTAGTACACCACTGTACCATCAAACCTAGTTCATCACTACCATCAAACCTAGTACACCACTGTACCATCAAACCTAGTACACCACAGACTATCAAACCAGTACAACCAGGTCTACACCACAGCACTATCAAACCAGATACAAGTCCAGAGTCTACACCACAGCACTATCAAACCATGTACAAGTCCAGAGTGCTACACACAGCACTATCAAACTGGGTACAAGTCCAAACCTAGTACACCACTATACCATCAAACCTAGTACACCACTATACCATCAAACCTAGTACACCACTGTACCATCAAACCTAGTACACCACTGTACCATCAAACCTAGTACACCACTGTACCATCAAACCTAGTACACCACTGTACCACCAAACCTAGTACACCACTGTACCATCAAACCTAGTACACCACTGTACCATCAAACCTAGTACACCACTGTACCACCAAACCTAGTACACCACTGTACCACCAAACCTAGTACACCACTGTACCACCAAACCTAGTACACCACTGTACCATCAAACCTAGTACACCACTGTACCACCAAACCTAGTACACCACTGTACCATCAAACCTAGTACACCACTGTACCATCAAACCTAGTACACCACTGTACCATCAAACCTAGTGCACCACAGTACCATCAAACCTAGTACACCACTGTACCATCAAACCTAGTACACCACTATACCATCAAACCTAGTGCACCACTGTACCATCAAACCTAGTACACCACTGTACCATCAAACCTAGTACACCACTGTACCATCAAACCTAGTACACCACTGTACCATCAAACCTAGTACACCACTGTACCATCAAACCTAGTACACCACTGTACCACCAAACCTAGTACACCACTGTACCATCAAACCTAGTACACCACTGTACCATCAAACCTAGTACACCACTGTACCATCAAACCTAGTACACCACTGTACCATCAAACCTAGTACACCACTGTACCACCAAACCTATAGTACACCACTGTACCATCAAACCTAGTACACCACTGTACCACAAACCTAGTACACCACTGTACCATCAAACCTAGTACACCACTGTACATCAAACCTAGTACACCACTGTACCATCAAACCTAGTACACCACTGTACCATCAAACCTAGTACACCACTGTACCATCAACCTAGTACACCACTGTACCACAAACCTAGTAACCACTGTACCACAAACTAGTACACCACTGTACCATCAAACCTAGTACACCACTGTACCATCAAACCTAGTACACCACTGTACCATCAAACCTAGTGCACCACTGTACCATCAAACCTAGTACACCACTGTACCATCAAACCTAGTACACCACTGTACCATCAAACCTAGTACACCACTGTACCACCAAACCTAGTACACCACTGTACCATCAAACATAGTACACCACTGTACCATCAAACCTAGTACAACACTGTACCACGAAACCTAGTACATCACTACCATCAAACCTAATGTACCACCAAATATTGTACACCACTGTACCACGAAACCTAGTACATCACTCTACCACCAAACCTAGTACACCACTGTACCACCAAACCTAGTACATCACTACCATCAAACCTAGTACACCACTGTACCATCAAACCTAGTACATCATTACCATCAAACCTAGTACACCACTGTACCATCAAACCTAGTACACCACTGTACCACCAAACCTAGTACACCACTGTACCACCAAACCTAGTACACCACTGTACCATCAAACCTAGTACACCACAGCACTATCAACCATGTACAAGTCCAGAGTGCTACACCACAGCACTATCAAACTGGTACAAGTCCAGAGTGCTACACACAGCACTATCAAACTGTACAAGTCCAAACTAGTACACACAGCACTATCAAACTGTACAGTCCAAACCTAGTACAACATATACCATCAAACCTAGTACACCACTGTACCATCAAACCTAGTACACCACTGTACCATCAAACCTAGTGCACCACTGTACCATCAAACCTAGTACACCACTGTACCACCAAACCTAGTACACCACTGTACCACCAAACCTAGTACACCACTATACCATCAAACCTAGTACACCACTGTACCATCAAACCTAGTACACCACTGTACCACCAAACCTAGTACACCACTGTACCATCAAACCTAGTACACCACTGTACCATCAAACCTAGTACACCACTGTACCACCAAACCTAGTACACCACTGTACCATCAAACCTAGTACACCACTGTACCATCAAACCTAGTGCACCACTGTATCATCAAACCTAGTACACCACTGTACCATCAAACCTAGTACACCACTGTACCATCAAACCTAGTGCACCACTGTACCACCAAACCTAGTACACCACTGTACCATCAAACCTAGTACACCACTGTACCACCAAACCTAGTACACCACTGTACCACCAAACCTAGTACACCACTGTACCATCAAACCTAGTACACCACTGTACCACCAAACCTAGTACACCACTGTACCACCAAACCTAGTACACCACTGTACCATCAAACCTAGTACATCACTGTACCACCAAACCTAGTACACCACTGTACCATCAAACCTAGTACACCACTGTACCACCAAACCTAGTACACCACTGTACCATCAAACCTAGTACATCACTGTACCACCAAACCTAGTACACCACTGTACCATCAAACCTAGTACACCACTGTACCATCAAACCTAGTACATCACTGTACCACCAAACCTAGTACACCACTGTACCATCAAACCTAGTGCACCACTGTACCATCAAACCTAGTACACCACTGTACCACCAAACCTAGTACACCACTGTACCACCAAACCTAGTACACCACTGTACCACCAAACCTAGTACACCACTGTACCATCAAACCTAGTGCACCACTGTACCACCAAACCTAGTACACCACTGTATCACCAAACCTAGTACACCACTGTACCATCAAACCTAGTACACCACTGTACCATCAAACCTAGTACACCACTGTACCATCAAACCTAGTACACCACTGTACCATCAAACCTAGTGCACCACTGTACCATCAAACCTAGTACACCACTGTACCATCAAACCTAGTACACCACTGTACCACCAAACCTAGTACACCACTGTACCATCAAACCTAGTACACCACTGTACCACCAAACCTAGTACACCACTGTACCATCAAACCTAGTACACCACTGTACCATCAAACCTAGTACACCACTGTACCACCAAACCTAGTACACCACTGTACCATCAAACCTAGTACACCACTGTACCATCAAACCTAGTGCACCACTGTACCATCAAACCTAGTGCACCACAGTACCATCAAACCTAGTACATCACTGTACCATCAAACCTAGTACACCACTGTACCATCAAACCTAGTGCACCACTGTACCATCAAACCTAGTACACCACTGTACCACCAAACCTAGTACACCACTGTACCATCAAACCTAGTACAACACTGTACCACGAAACCTAGTACATCACTACCATCAAACCTAATGTACCACCAAATATAGTACACCACTGTACAACGAAACCTAGTACATCACTCTACCACCAAACCTAGTACACCACTGTACCACCAAACCTAGTACATCACTACCATCAAACCTAGTACACCACTGTACCATCAAACCTAGTACATCACTACCATCAAACCTAGTACACCACTGTACCATCAAACCTAGTACATCACTACCATCAAACCTAGTACACCACTGTACCATCAAACCTAGTACACCACTGCACTATCAAACCATGTACAATCCAGTGTGCTACACCACAGCACTATCAAACCAGATACAAGTCCAGAGTTCTACACCACAGCACTATCAAACCATGTACAAGTCCAGAGTGCTACACCACAGCACTATCAAACTGGGTACAAGTCCAAACCTAGTACACCACTATACCATCAAACCTAGTACACCACTATACCATCAAACCTAGTACACCACTGTACCATCAAACCTAGTACACCACTGTACCATCAAACCTAGTGCACCACTGTACCACCAAACCTAGTACACCACTGTACCACCAAACCTAGTACACCACTATACCATCAAACCGAGTACACCACTGTACCATCAAACCTAGTACACCACTGTACCACCAAACCTAGTACACCACTGTACCACCAAACCTAGTACACCACTATACCATCAAACCTAGTACACCACTGTACCATCAAACCTAGTACACCACTGTACCACCAAACCTAGTACACCACTGTACCACCAAACCTAGTACACCACTGTACCATCAAACCTAGTACACCACTGTACACCAACCTAGTACACCACTGTACCATCAAACCTAGTACACCACTGTACCATCAAACCTAGTGCACCACTGTACATCAAACCTAGTGACCACGTACATCAAACCTAGTCACCACTGTACCACCAAACCTAGTACACCACTGTACCATCAAACCTAGTACACCACTGTACCACCAAACCTAGTACACCACTGTACCACCAAACCTAGTACACCACTGTACCATCAAACCTAGTACATCACTGTACCACCAAACCTAGTACACCACTGTACCATCAAACCTAGTGCACCACTGTACCACCAAACCTAGTACACCACTGTACCATCAAACCTAGTACATCACTGTACCACCAAACCTAGTACACCACTGTACCATCAAACCTAGTGCACCACTGTACCACCAAACCTAGTACACCACTGTACCATCAAACCTAGTACATCACTGTACCACCAAACCTAGTACACCACTGTACCACCAAACCTAGTACACCACTGTACCATCAAACCTAGTACATCACTGTACCACCAAAACCTAGTACACCACTGTACCATCAAACCTAGTACACCACTGTACCATAAAACCTAGTACATCACTGTACCACCAAACCTAGTACACCACTGTACCATCAAACCTAGTGCACCACTGTACCATCAAACCTAGTACACCACTGTACCACCAAACCTAGTACACCACTGTACCACCAAACCTAGTGCACCACTGTACCATCAAACCTAGTACATCACTGTACCATCAAACCTAGTACACCACTGTACCACGAAACCTAGTACATCACTCTACCACAAACCTAGTACACCACTGTACCACCAAACCTAGTACACCACTGTACCACCAAACCTAGTACATCACTACCATCAAACCTAGTACACCACTGTACCATCAAACCTAGTACACCACTGTACCACCAAACCTAGTGCACCACTGTACCATCAAACCTAGTGCACCACTGTACCATCAAACCTAGTACACCACCGTACCATCAAACCTAGTACACCACTGTACCATCAAACCTAGTGCACCACTGTACCATCAAACCTAGTAAACCACCGTACCATCAAACCTAGTGCACCACTGTACCATCAAACCTAGTACACCACTGTACCACCAAACCTAGTACACCACTGTACCATCAAACATAGTACACCACTGTACCATCAAACCTAGTACAACACTGTACCACGAAACCTAGTACATCACTACCATCAAACCTAATGTACCACCAAATATTGTACACCACTGTACCACGAAACCTAGTACATCACTCTACCACCAAACCTAGTACACCACTGTACCACCAAACCTAGTACATCACTACCAACAAACCTAGTACACCACTGTACCATCAAACCTAGTACATCACAACCATCAAACCTAGTACACCACTGTACCATCAAACCTAGTTCATCACTACCATCAAACCTAGTACACCACTGTACCATCAAACCTAGTACACCACAGAACTATCAAACCATGTACAATCCAGTGTACTACACCACAGCACTATCAAACCAGATACAAGTCCAGAGTTCTACACCACAGCACTATCAAACCATGTACAAGTCCAGAGTGCTACATCACAGCACTATCAAACTGGGTACAAGTCCAAACCTAGTACACCACTATACCATCAAACCTAGTACACCACTATACCATCAAACCTAGTACACCACTGTACCATCAAACCTAGTACACCACTGTACCATCAAACCTAGTGCACCACTGTACCATCAAACCTAGTACACCACTGTACCACCAAACCTAGTACACCACTATACCATCAAACCTAGTACACCACTGTACCATCAAACCTAGTACACCACTGTACCACCAAACCTAGTACACCACTGTACCACCAAACCTAGTACACCACTGTACCACCAAATCTAGTACACCACTGTACCATCAAACCTAGTACACCACTGTACAACCAAACCTAGTACACCACTGTACCATCAAACCTAGTACACCACTCTAACATCAAACCTAGTGCACCACTGTATCATCAAACCTAGTGCACCACAGTACCATCAAACCTAGGTCATCACTGTACCATCAAACCAAGTACACCACTATACCATCAAACCTAGTGCACCACTTTACCACCAAACCTAGTACACCACTGTACCATCAAACCTAGTACACAACTGTACCATCAAACCTAGTACATCACTGTACCACCAAACCTAGTGCACCACTGTACCACAAAACCTAGTACACCACTGTACCATCAAACCTAGTACATCACTGTACCACCAAACCTAGTACACCACTGTACCACCAAACCTAGTACACCACTGTACCATCAAACCTAGTACATCACTACCACCAAACCTAGTACACCACTGTACCATCAAACCTAGTACACCACTGTACCACCAAACCTAGTACATCACTACCATCAAACCTAGTGCACCACTGTACCACCAAACCTAGTACACCACTGTACCACCAAACCTAGTACACCACTATACCATCAAACCTAGTACACCACTGTACCATCAAACCTAGTACACCACTGTACCATCAAACCTAGTACACCACTGTACCATCAAACCTAGTACACCACTGTACCACCAAACCTAGTACACCACTGTACCATCAAACCTAGTACACCACTGTACCATCAAACCTAGTACACCACTGTACCATCAAACCTAGTACACCACTGTACCATCAAACCTAGTACACCACTGTACCATCAAACCTAGTACACCACTGTACCATCAAACCTAGTGCACCACTGTACCATCAAACCTAGTACACCACTGTACCACCAAACCTAGTACACCACTGTACCATCAAACCTAGTACACCACTGTACCATCAAACCTAGTACAACACTGTACCACGAAACCTAGTACATCACTACCATCAAACCTAATGTACCACCAAATATTGTACACCACTGTACCACGAAACCTAGTACATCACTCTACCACCAAACCTAGTACACCACTGTACCACCAAACCTAGTACATCACTACCATCAAACCTAGTACACCACTGTACCATCAAACCTAGTACATCACTACCATCAAACCTAGTACACCACTGTACCATCAAACCTAGTACACCACTGTACCACCAAACCTAGTACACCACTGTACCACCAAACCTAGTACACCACTGTACCATCAAACCTAGTACACCACAGCACTATCAAACCATGTACAAGTCCAGAGTGCTACACCACAGCACTATCAAACGTACAAGTCCATTACACAGCACTATCAAACGTACAATCCAAATTACACCACTATACATCCAAACCTAGTACACCACTATACCATCAAACCTAGTACACCACTGTACCATCAAACCTAGTACACCACTGTACCATCAAACCTAGTACACCACTGTACCATCAAACCTAGTACACCACTGTACCACCAAACCTAGTACACCACTATACCATCAAACCTAGTACACCACTGTACCATCAAACCTAGTACACCACTGTACCACCAAACCTAGTACACCACTGTACCACCAAACCTAGTACACCACTGTACCATCAAACCTAGTACACCACTGTACCATCAAACCTAGTACACCACTGTACCACCAAACCTAGTACACCACTGTACCATCAAACCTAGTACACCACTGTACCATCAAACCTAGTACACCACTGTACCATCAAACCTAGTACACCACTGTACCATCAAACCTAGTACACCACTGTACCATCAAACCTAGTGCACCACTGTACCACCAAACCTAGTACACCACTGTACCATCAAACCTAGTACACCACTGTACCACCAAACCTAGTACACCACTGTACCACCAAACCTAGTACACCACTGTACCATCAAACCTAGTACATCACTGTACCACCAAACCTAGTACACCACTGTACCACCAAACCTAGTACACCACTGTACCATCAAACCTAGTACATCACTGTACCACCAAACCTAGTACACCACTGTACCATCAAACCTAGTACACCACTGTACCACCAAACCTAGTACACCACTGTACCATCAAACCTAGTACATCACTGTACCATCAAACCTAGTACACCACTGTACCATCAAACCTAGTACACCACTGTACCATCAAACCTAGTACACCACTGTACCACCAAACCTAGTACACCACTGTACCATCAAACCTAGTGCACCACTGTACCATCAAACCTAGTACACCACTGTACCATCAAACCTAGTACACCACTGTACCACCAAACCTAGTACACCACTGTACCACCAAACCTAGTCACCCTGTACCACAAACCTAGTGCACCACTGTACCACCAAACCTAGTACACCACTGTACACCAACCTAGTACACCACTGTACCATCAAACCTAGTACACCACTGTACCATCAAACCTAGTACACCACTGTACCATCAAACCTAGTGCACCACTGTACCATCAAACCTAGTGCACCACTGTACCATCAAACCTAGTACACCACTGTACCATCAAACCTAGTACACCACTGTACCACGAAACCTAGTACACCACTGTACCATCAAACCTAGTACACCACTGTACCACCAAACCTAGTACACCACTGTACCATCAAACCTAGTACACCACTGTACCATCAAACCTAGTACACCACTGTACCATCAAACCTAGTACCACTGTACCACCAAACCTAGTACACCACTGTACCATCAAACCTAGTACACCACTGTACCATCAAACCTAGTGCACCACTGTATCATCAAACCTAGTGCACCACAGTACCATCAAACCTAGTACATCACTGTACCATCAAACCTAGTACACCACTGTACCATCAAACCTAGTGCACCACTGTACCATCAAACCTAGTACACCACTGTACCACCAAACCTAGTACACCACTGTACCATCAAACCTAGTACAACACTGTACCACGAAACCTAGTACATCACTACCATCAAACCTAATGTACCACCAAATATAGTACACCACTGTACCACGAAACCTAGTACATCACTCTACCACCAAACCTAGTACACCACTGTACCACCAAACCTAGTACATCACTACCATCAAACCTAGTACACCACTGTACCATCAAACCTAGTACATCACTACCATCAAACCTAGTACACCACTGTACCATCAAACCTAGTACCCACTGTACCATCAAACCTAGTACACCACTGTACCATCAAACCTAGTACACCACTGCACTATCAAACCTACACCAGTGCTACACCACAGCACTATCAAACCAGATACAAGTCCAGAGTCTACACCACAGCACTATCAAACCATGTACAAGTCCAGAGTGCTACACCACAGCACTATCAAACTGGGTACAAGTCCAAACCTAGTACACCACTATACCATCAAACCTAGTACACCACTATACCATCAAACCTAGTACACCACTGTACCATCAAACCTAGTACACCACTGTACCATCAAACCTAGTGCACCACTGTACCACCAAACCTAGTACACCACTGTACCACCAAACCTAGTACACCACTATACCATCAAACCTAGTACACCACTGTACCATCAAACCTAGTACACCACTGTACCACCAAACCTAGTACACCACTGTACCACCAAACCTAGTACACCACTATACCATCAAACCTAGTACACCACTGTACCATCAAACCTAGTACACCACTGTACCACCAAACCTAGTACACCACTGTACCACCAAACCTAGTACACCACTGTACCATCAAACCTAGTACACCACTGTAACCAAACCTAGTACACCACTGTACCATCAAACCTAGTACACCACTGTACATCAAACCTAGTCACCACTACCACAAACCTAGTACACCACTGTACCATCAAACCTAGTCACCACTGTACCATCAAACCTAGTACACCACTGTACCATCAAACCTAGTACACCACTGTACCATCAAACCTAGTACACCACTGTACCATCAAACCTAGTACACCACTGTACCATCAAACCTAGTACACCACTGTACCACCAAACCTAGTACACCACTGTACCATCAAACCTAGTACACCACTGTACCATCAAACCTAGTACACCACTGTACCATCAAACCTAGTACACCACTGTACCATCAAACCTAGTACACCACTGTACCATCAAACCTAGTACACCACTGTACCACCAAACCTAGTACACCACTGTACCATCAAACCTAGTACACCACTGTACCACCAAACCTAGTACACCACTGTACCACCAAACCTAGTACACCACTGTACCATCAAACCTAGTACACCACTGTACCATCAAACCTAGTACACCACTGTACCATCAAACCTAGTACACCACTGTACCATCAAACCTAGTACACCACTGTACCATCAAACCTAGTGCACCACTGTACCATCAAACCTAGTACACCACTGTACCATCAAACCTAGTACACCACTGTACCACCAAACCTAGTAACCACTGTACCATCAAACCTAGTACACCACTGTACCATCAAACCTAGTACACCACTGTACCACCAAACCTAGTACACCACTACCATCAAACCTAGTACCACCAAACCTAGTACACCACTGTACCACAAACCTAGTACATCACTCTACCACCAACCTAGTACACTGTACCACCAACCTAGTACACCACTGTACCATCAAACCTAGTACACCACTGTACCATCAACCTAGTACACCACAACCCACAAACCTAGTACACACTGTACCATCAACTATACACCACTACCACCAAACCTAGTACACCACTGTACCATCAAACCTAGTACACCACTGTACCACAAACCTAGTACATCCATGTACACACCACAGTACATCAACCATCAAATCTAGTACACACCACACGCACCAACAAACCAGTACACATCCACTGTCTACATCAAACCACTATCAACCTGTACCACCAAACCTAGTACACCACTATACCATCAAACCTAGTACACCACTGTACCATCAAACCTAGTACACCACTATACCATCAAACCTAGTACACCACTGTACCATCAAACCTAGTACACCACTGTACCACCAAACCTAGTACACCACTGTACCACCAAACCTAGTACACCACTGTACCATCAAA